>JAOXJP010083062.1:0-14925 GCA_025762735.1 Platanus orientalis | reverse complement strand
TTGGGACCCCTTTTTTATCCAAAACCCACCAAATGATCTCTCTTGGTACTCTATCATATGCCTTTTCTAGGTCAATACAGACCATGTGAAGATCTTTCTTCTTCCTCTCTTTCTTCTAGTTCCTCTTTTTCTTCTTTTTCGCTATTCTCTGCGATTTAGATCTGTTCTTATTTGATATTTTGAGAAATATCGACGAAATTAGGGAAAATTTATATTTCTCACATTTTTCATTTCGGCCTTCCAAAATTTTCCGAAATTTTCGAAATTTCATTGAAATTTTGTACCATACTTTTAGCACTATAAAATAATACTCCAACGGGATCAAGGCTCAAATGAAAACGTCCAAAATTGACCTTAAATTCTAGAGGGGCCAAAAAACTCTAAAAACTCAGTTGAAAATCTTTGAGTACAACCTTCATCACTCTAATCCCAAAGAAGGGTGCTATTCATATCAAAGATTTTCGGCCAATCAATTTGGTGGGGTGTTTATATAATTTGTTGTCGAAGACTCAGGCGATTCATCTAAAGGGATCCATTTTAGATGTCATTTCAGAGTGGCAAAATGTTTTTGTGCCAAGTAGGCAACTCACAGATTGTTCGGTGTTGGAAAATGAGCTTATTGATGCGATGAGGAAGGAGGATTGAGATGGCTTGGTGTGCAGACTTGACATGGAGAAAATGTACAATCATGTGAACTGGGGCTACCTAGACTGGGTCCTTGGTCAAAGGTGGAGGAATTAGATCAAAATTTACACATTGTCTCCTTCTTTCTTTGTTCTAGTCAATGGTGTGCCCAAAGGCTTTTTTAAAAGGAGTCAGGGATTGCGGCAAGGGGATCCCCTATTTCCATATCTGTTCATCTTGGTGGTAGACTTGCAAGGCAAAATGGTTTCTAAGGTAGTCCCTATGGGTCTTATTGAGGGTTTCACTCTTCCAAGGGGGGGGGGGGGAGAGGACAATTTATTTAATTCAGTTTGCCGACCATTCACTGTAAGCCAAGGTGGAAGGGATGAAGAATTTTAGATGTATCATGCTAATAATGGAAGTTGCTACTGGGTTTAAGGTAAACTGGGCTAAGTCCACCGTGAGCATTGTTTGGGATGTATCCTCTATTGGGGAGGTTGCTTTTATTTTGGGCTGTGACATTGCTCCACTTCCCATTACCTATCTTGTTGCAATTTTCAGATGAAAAGATGTCTTCAAAAGAAGAACTGATGGTATTCTCTCTCTCTCTCTCTCTCTCTCTCTCTCTCTCTCTCTCTCCCCCCCGTCTGATATTGTTTTTGTTGATATTAGTCACTTTCTCATTTTCAGCTGTTATTGTTAATTTTTTTGGCTATTTTATATACTTTATTATAAAGAATCACGGTCAGACCATACAAATTGACAGTTGAACCCAGTTGGAGTTGAACCGGACAACTTAGCAGTTTGATGCCGGTTTGGTTCTCAAAACTATGCTTCTTGGGGCTAAAGCCTCTTTTAAGGCTATCTAGAGCCCTGTTATCGAGGTGGGTTTGAGACTGTCTAGTTGGAAAGGGCATTTTCTGTCAAAGGGAGGTAAGTTGCTTTTATTAAAGAGTGTTCTCTCTAGTTTGCCAACATACTTCCTTTTAGCGTTCCAGGCTCCTCGTTATTATCAATCATCTTGAGCATTTCCAGCGGGATTTCATCTAGGGGTCTTCCCCGGATACGAGGAAGATTCACTAGGTGGGGTGGAAAGAGGTGTGTTGACTGGTAGAACAACGTTGTTTGGGTCTTCATTCCTTAAGGAGGATAAATAGAGCTCTTCTCAATAAATGGATTTAAAAATTTGGTGCTAATAGGGAAGCTATCTAGAGGGGCATAGTCGTGGCCAAATATGGGGAGGAGCAGTATGGGTGGCCTTCTGGTAGGCCGGGAGGGCCTGCGGGGTGTGGAGTTTGGAAGGGTATTTACAACAGGTTGAACTCGTTCGTCAGATTTACCAGTTTTAGAGTTCACAATGGTGAAGGGGTGAAATTTTGGCAGGATCCTTGGTGTGCGAGTGGCCCCCTTTGTATTTTATTCCCTATGTGCTATGATCTTGTGGTGGATAAATGGGGTTTGGTTAAGGATCATTAGATTAGATCCAGGGTGATGAGTTCTTGAAATATTCAGCCACGCAGGAATATAGACGACTGGGAGATTAAGGAGACAGATCATCTATTGGAGATGTTGGAGAATTATGTTCTCGGGGACATGAATCAGTAGGATGAATTGATTTGGATCTTGGATTCAAAGAAGGGGTTCATTGTTAGATCTATGTATGGCACCTTGAGTTCCCTGGCGGTGATGCCCCATCTGGATGTGTATGTGTGGAATAACCTTATCCCGTTGAAGGTCTCGTTCTTCTTGTGGGAGTTATGGTTGGATAGGGTGCCGACAATCGATAATCTGATTTCGAGGGGGATGTTGATCCCAAATTGGTGTTGTATGTGCAAGTCTGCTGCAGAATCCCCGGGGTATCTTTTCATCCATTGTCTGTGGGTTGCGTCTCTATGGAGTTTCTTTCTAGCTTACTTTGGAGTGGTGTGGGTTCAGCCAGGTAATGTTAGGGGCCTCCTCTCTTCTTGGCCTGTTCAATTCATTAGTGGTGGGAGTGAGTTGGTAGGAGCATGTGGCTGTTGATCCCTTCGGCGACTTGCTGGGTTGTTTGGGAGGAGAGGAATGGGAGAACATTTGATGACCATTCTCGGGTCAAGCGCATTATTATTGATGCCGTTCTGTCCAGAATTTATGACTGGTTGTTCGTGAAGCGGGAGCGGCTGTCGTTTCGCTCTTGGATCTTCGACTGGGACTATCATTCTTTAGTCTTGTGCTCTCTATTTTTGTTCTTGTTTCTGTTTGTGCCTAGCTGTTAGCATTCCTAATGCTGTTTCTTGTTGTTCCTTGTTGCTTCGTTTAATGGAATTATCTTTATCTTTCCAAAAAAAAAAAAAAAAAACTCAGCTAAGTACACCATACAAACTTTGAAGAGTTTGATACTTCCTAGCATCTCAACTATACTAAAAGTTGACCCAATTGCATTTCCTGACCATCCAAAGAATGCAATGGCTACAATAATCTTACGAGGGTTGTTTTCTGGTACTGTTATGCAGGACCCCTGGGATGGTGGATCTAACACATTGCATGCATGCAAAGCCACCACACTGTCATTAGTAATGCTCCATGGTAGGTACTTTTTTTTTCTTCTAATACCAAATGAGATAAATAATTGCTTTTGAACCAGAATGTGGTTTACTAAGATAAAATAGGATGCTGACCTTCATGCTGGATCCATTTTCACTTTGAGGTGGGGTTGTCTCCATTGTGATTCCATTCATGACATTCTCAGATGACAGGACAGTGATTGGAGAATTAATGAGGCCTGACCTGCAGCCATTAAAAATAGCAGAGGCCTCTAAAATTTCTCAATGCAAATATCAGTTTGCAATACACCTCCATTAATTATAAAGTTGCACTAATTTCAGAAACTTGGTCAAGAGATGAGAGAATTATCATCACTCAACCAGTAGATTGGTCCTGCCTTGAAGATCTCCAGAAAAAGAGGAAAAAAAACCAACAAGATGATCCTACCCATCTGATTGATAGACTTTCTTTGTGACTGTAGGTTCCATGGTCCATGAGAATGCTATTGATGGTCAGGGTCACCTGATTGGGTTGATTTCACAGCTTGGACATCTTCAAAGTAGAAACCACCTTCTTGCATGTCCATAAAATGTGATGCTTACATATAGATGATATCTCTTTCCTTTCTTGTTTGAAAATAATTTCTGTACCTACCATTGAGCCATTACAGTTTTGTTCCATGCTAATGAAAGGGGGAAAATGTGCAGAAAATGGAAGGAAACATATTGGAAACAAATTTTAAAGAGTGGCTTCAGACAACATGAAAACTGTGTTGGACAACAAAATGTTATTCTACAACTCTAGGAGCATTAAAAGATCAAAAACCCACTTTCATCCAGTTAAGTTCATAACAATTACTAGTTTAGAACCTAAAGAAGAAGAAGAAAGAAAGAAAGATCACAAGAACTACCTCTCATACATTTCTTCCTCACATGAATTTCCAGAGGAAGAAATCCAGTCGAGATCAACAAAATTTGAGCAGTTAAATGCATCGCCATGTTCGTTGAAATAAATCTGAGCACTGTCAAGACATCGGTCTGCAAAAAGCTGCCTTCGAGCAATTGATGGTGTGTACCTTGAAAAAAAAAAAACCAACAATCTGAATCAGAGATCAACAGCTAGAGGATTCCAATAAAGAGATAATTCCACGTATCATTGAACCAAATGTTGACATAAATTGTCTATTACAACAGGTACTTGCAAAGGGAAGGGATTTACATGGAGGGGAGTTGTGTAAAAAGGGATTTGGACAATCTGTGATTCTTAAACATGGTAACTTAGTAAGCAGTCATAGGGGTTTAACTGCACATATCTCCAACACCCAAATGTTGATATATATTATCTATCACATTAAACATATACAACTCGATTGGATAGGTTGGGACTCTTATATGTGACTTCCTAGCAGCAGCCCAAAATAATACCACAAGGTGTTCGCCACAACACCCTCTCATGGGCTAAGTTTCAGCCGGGCATTGAAGATACTTCTTCTGAGCTATTTTATTCAAAAACAAAACAAAAACGAATTCAACAGCTGGTATAAGGCTGGCATGGGCTAGGCACTGAACACATGGTCAATTTGGAGAGTTGCCTAAGAAGATCTCTGGTTCAGCCATGTTACCCACCCATGTAGCTGGCCAGGGGGAGTGTCCCATTTACAAAGAGAAGCTACAATCGGGTCTTTCACTGATTATAAGAAGGTAGAATATATGAAGTCACATAGAGTAGATTACACAAGTCTTCACTACCTCTTCGAAATATGACACACATCATTGACATGGCTGGTAATCCTACATCCTACCAATCAGGACTTGGCATCTTTTAAACAGTTAGAAACAAAATCACATATGGTAAAAGAGAAAATCTATAGATGGATGCTTAGGTTGATCAAATAGGATCAGTTGTCATGTAGAATGGAGGTGGTACTAATCAGGGGCTTCATTTGGTTTCCTGGGACAAGGTGTGTTCTCCTAAAGCCAATGGGGGTTTGGGTTTGCATAGAATGTAGGTGATGAATAAGGCTCTACTGTGTAAATGGCTGTGGAGATTTGGGAGGGAAGACTAGCTTTTGGAAGAAGGTGATTGTATCTCGTCATGGTACTCTTCCTAATGGGGACCCTTGCCCCACGAGACGGCCTTATGGTTTTAGCCCTTGGAAAGGCATTATGAGGCAGTTTGGTGTTTTTGCTCGAGGGTTGAGGATGGAGGTAGGAAATGCATTGAAGACCAAATTTTGGAGGGATAAATGGTGTGATGAGAATTCTCTGCAGAGAGTATATCCATTAGTTTTTTCCTTGACAGTGGACCCTGATGCTCTTTCTTGTTCACGATTATTTGAACTTTTGCTCTAATCCTCCTTCCTGGCTCCCTATTCTTAGGAGGCAAGTGTTTGATTGGGAGGTGCAGGAGATAGCGGATCTTCTAGGCAGGCTTGACTCAATAGAAGCAAATCCCGAAGAGGAAGACGGGAAAGTATGGATAGCTTCCCAGGATGGCATTTTCAGTGTGAGATCTTGTGCCCTTTTCCTTGGTAGATTTGATTCCAACCCTAGCCCATGGAAAGCTATATGGTTTTCCCCAGTTCCCCCAAAGGTTCAATTTTTTATGTGGACTGCCTCTTTGGGTAGAATTCAAACAATTGACTTGCTTTGAAGGAAGGGGCTTATTTTGATTAACCATTGTTGTCTTTGCAAGGCTGATGGGGAAACTATTTCGCACCTTTTATTGCATTGTCCCTTTGCTTGGGAGGTTTGGTTGGGAATCTTAAGGGATTTTGGAATGAGGTGGGTTGTCCCGATGGATATATGGTCTCTTCTTCTTTGTTGGAGAGGCAAGGCATTTTCAGTTAGAGAAAACTAGGTTTGGAACTTGGTCCTTGCGACGGTGTGTTGGGCTATATGGCTGGAAGGGAATAGAAGGACTTTTGAGGGGTATGCGGAGCCTTTAGAGTTTACCAAAGGGCCAAAGATCTCATTTTCTTATGGGCTACTCAATGTAAAGATTGTGCTCTCTTTTCTCCGGTTGTTACTAAAAGAGATTGGGAGGTGATAGTTGGGTGTTATCCTTGTTAATTTTTTAGGTTGTTTTTTGTTGTTGTGTTGGGTTGGATGCTCTCCTTTGTATTCTTCTCTTTTTAGGGGCACCTTGTCCCCTTTCTCAATAAAGCTTTTCATTTATCAAAAAAAAAAGATCACCTTTTTAAAAGCATCTCTAGCGAGTATTCGCATATACTTTCCATCCCTGTCTATAGTTCCAAAATCAATAGAGAGAAGTAATGAAGAACTCCAAAGAGTTTTCCTTGGAAGGGATGGGAAGCTATCCTAATACAATAATACTCACATAGTGGATTGGAAGACGATTTGTGAACCAAAAGATCTAGCGGAGATTGGACTTAGGAGTATAGGTGTGATGAATAAGGCATTGCCAAGTAAGTGGCAGCGGCGATTAGGGGAGGACGATGGAAACTTGTAGAGAATTATAGTAGCAAAGTATAAGTTAGCTAGTGACTAAGAGTAGAGAAGTTAAAAGTTCCGCATGGGTGGGGGTTTGGAAAGGAAAAATCAATATCAAAGATGAATTTCAAAGACGCATTGGATTTAGGGTAAGGATGGGAGCAGAATCATATTCGGAGAGGACAGGTGGTTCAAATATCAGATTTTAAAAAGGGAATTCCTGGCCTAGTAGTGAGCAAGCAGGCGACGTTTAGTGAGTATGTATCAAGGAATGGGAGGGAAATATATTGAACCCCCATTTTGAGCAGAGCGTTGAACAATTGGGACGTCCCCCAAATCACAGATCTTTTGGGCAGGAAAGAGAGGTCAGAGATAGGGATAAAGGGGGAAAAAGAGATGAGGGTTTAAACACTGGATGCAAATGGGTTATTTTCAATAAAATCTTGCACTAGAATGCTTTTAAACATGACCCCACTGGATATCCCTTAGTAAAATATTAGATTCAATTTGATCCCCTCTAAGGTGCATTTTTTGAAAAACAACTCCAAGGAAGATCTCTACCATAGATAATTTAATTAAACGGGGGTTTTTACCATCTCTTGATTCATCGTAAATTCCATAGAAATTTGGTGGGCTATGCTCAGGGAATTTAAGCAGAAGTAGATAACACCTAGCAATTTTATTTTTTTTGGTAACACCTAGCGATTTGAGTAGTCTACTTTATGGGTGGAGAACTTGGCCTTCTCGAAGAAAGAAAAAGAGATTTGGCGGCTAGTTCCTTGATCCATCTGGTTTGAAAGAAACAACAGGGCATTTAACAACTGCTGAACCCAATTTCAGAGTTTTATACAGGGCCAAAGAGCTTGCTTTCTTTCAGGCATCCCATTGCTAGAATTGTACATCTTTAAATCAGGTTTAACTAGTTATCTGAGTGGGATACAATCACTGGGCTTTGAGAGTTTATTTTGCTGTTTTTTGTTTCTTTTGGTAGTGTTCGGCTGTTTGTGCCCTTTCTTGAGCGGTGGTTTTCTTTTTATTTTCTCATGTTGTATCTTTTCAAAAGGGTTTGCCCCTTGATGTGGTGGCAATGCAGTGGTTAGAGAAGCATCAACCCTTGTGGAAGCCAAGACTAAGTTTCCCAAAGAAAACCAAGTGATCTACATGCTGTCCACAAATTTAAATCTTTATTTTCTTGTTTTCTTTATGTTTTGGGAGGGGTTTATGAGTGATTTTAATATAAAAAGGCCTTATGAGCCATGGATAGGGAGTTAGGAATAAAATACAAAAGTTTTAAGAGTTTTTTGAGTGTTTTATTTAACTTTTTAGAGGGGATTTAGATTGCAAGCCATACAGTCCTCTATGAGGGGTATTTCAGTCAATTTCTAGAAGAAAAAAATTACAAATAGGCTTCTAAGCCTGATCAGTTTGGTTTTGGAATAAAAAAAATTCTTTTGGGAGCTCGTGGAGCTTGGTGTTTCTCTCTAAAATCCCTCACGTGAGGTAAGTCCCTCTCTTCTTCTTTCTTTCTCTCTCTACTTTCTCCCCTCTCCTAACGTCATCTTCTTTCTTCTTTTTTTTTCTTTATTTGCTGCAGAAAACTATTATAGATCTCTTGATCTTTATTTCCCTCATCTATCCAATCTTTACATTCTCATCTCCTTTATTAGTTTCTTATTTTTTTCTTCTTCTTCAGGATTTTTCTGTGCTACAGAAATATTTCCAGCAACATAATTTTTCTATTTACTTTTAATCTAGCCATCCAATCTTCACTTATCTTAATCCCATAAACCCATCTACCTACTTTTCCCCAAATTCTAGACCCTCTTTCCACCTTTCTTGAAGTTTTCCGCAATTATCTCAAACCCTAATCAAGAAACCCATCTCTTTCAACCGTACCACCAAATACCTCTTTTTCTTTGAATTTTATTATATAAAACTACTCCCCCATATAAACTAGGGTGGGTGGCTGGGTGTTCCACCTTGTCCCCATACTTTTTAGGGTTTCAAAATTGAAATCTCCCAATTTGGGGATTTCCGGCCCTCTTCCAGTTTCCCTCTTTCTTGACTAAATTTCTCTTTAGTTTCTTTAATTTCTTGCTTCTCTTTGAACATTAAATCATTGCTGAATTGGTTCTTTAAGTTTTGACTAAGTTCTTTGAAAGATTTGATTTCTTGGATACTTTCCTTCAATTTTCAGCATTCTTTATTAATTCAATATTCAATTTTAGGCTTTGCACTTTAATTAATTAGTGTAGGAATCCTCTCCCTTTGGATCCTACATCACCCCTTAATAACATTCTTTTGCTTAAAAAAGAAAGTAAATAGCAGTTAATGATAGTAAATCAAAGAGTATTTGCTCTTGAAACAAAAGAATTTTCCACCAATGAATTGCATTGTTTTTGTTTCTAAACCGCAATGAAGTTTCTTTAAGGACACAAATACTGTTCTTACAAAAAGCATGTCAATTTCCACTTTTAATAATGGTCTACTATTGGAGAGTGATTGGTCAACGTATTCAAAAGAAGTAATTGATGCAGCTGCTCACATGAAAAACACGAACCAAAAAAACCACCTCACCCTATAACAAATCTAATATTTTAAAGTAAGAATGATATATTAAAGTAATTCATCTACTACTGTAGGGGTTCTAGTCTATTCACAACAACATGGAAGTTTAGAAGTTCCAGCTGAAAAACAAAATTTAGTGGATACCTAAATATAGTTATTTCTCAGATGCAAATACACAAATCCAAGTTCGTGAACTCGCGACAAACACATGTAAAAATAATAATAATAAATAAATAAAAACCACAAATTTGTAGCAAGACTAGTGAAATATCCAACTATTCAGTAAAGATCTTACCTTAGTGATATCAGTAAGCACCTCATTCTCTTTACATTCAAACTCGTCTAGTTGTTTGCCAGTAACAGCCTCTATTTCATGAATAAGATCTACATCATTCTGTGAAATCAAAGGTAAGCAAAATCAATCAAACCATTAAAAGATTAGAGTACTCAGCTAAGTTATCTGAAGAACCCAATTTTAGCACTCCACATGCAAATTATCTTAAGTAGTATTTTGGCTCATTTTTCTTGGAACATTGTTTGACAGGATAGTTTTAACATCCATTTTAATTGCACACACAAACAGAAAATAATGACCACATTAACACATACATAGACATGTGTCATGTCACACATAGGAAACCTCCCTTATCCCTAACATATTTTGGTTCCAAGCAGGAACTCTTCTGGCCCACCCTTGGTGAATACAAGCACCAAAAATCAGCCAGATCAGTGATTCCTAGCCAGTGGAATAGAATGCCATTTCAACTTTATATAACCAAACCAAAATCACATTAATCCAGAATTCAATGAGAACAATCTTCTTAATCATGAGTGTCAAATTGAGTGCAACAAGGACCCTGTATGATATAAATGGTCCGTGCCAATACCCTATGTACACTAGTAAGAGGATTTCTTTTTTTTTTTTTAAAAGCAAGATTTCATTATAAAATGAAAACAAAAAAACAAAAAACAAAGGGTTCGCCAGGAAGGTGAATCACAAAGAAACAGAACAGACAAAATGAAAGAAAACATAAACAACCAACTAGCAGGGACACCCAGCCTCAAAAAACAAAAAAACCCTCAACCCGGATCCCAAAGAGATAGCCAATAGCTCTCACCATAATCTAGAAAATTCTCAAAAATGAGGCTATGTGCCCTTCTGCAAATGTCTCTGAGAACTTTCCTTGTTATTAAAATTCTATCATTCCTTTCCCCCCATATACCCCAATAAACAGCACCTGGAAGAAGATTCCATATAGCTTTAGGGCCTCTATCTGAGCCAAGCAAGTGCCATCCAGAGATAAGGCCTTTAAAATTTGAGAAGGAAACCCACAATATACCCAAACAGAAAGATAGAAATGCCACACTTTACCAATCACCAGGCACTGAACACAAAAGATGATTAATAGATTCATTATCCTTGAGACACAGCAAACATCTATTGTCCAAACTCCATCCTCTTCTCTTCAGATTATCTTAAAGAAAGAATTTGGCCCAAAAAGGTTGATATTCCACATTGTCTAATATCGGAAGGCATCCCCTGACAAGCTCTTCATTTTTTTATTTTTTTATTTTTTTTTTTAGATAGCTCTTCAATGCTAATTAAAAGATTTCACAGAGAAGATGCCTTTTTATTATTTTTCCACATTCATTCATCTTCCTCTAAGACATGATGGTGACTCTCATTCAGCACACATAACAATCCCTCTAACTCCTCAAACTTCCAATCCATAACTTTGGGCACCAAAGTTCTGTCCCTCTACCAAAATCAAACTGGGAAGCAACTGTCCATTTCTTATCCTTTGGCAGATTGAAACAATTATTGTACGTCACCCTTAAAAGAACTTCACCACACCAGAAATCCTCTCATATTTAACCACCCCTCCCGACCCCAATTTAAAACAAAGTATGCATCCTAAAATCTTCTTTCACTTCAGCAATAGATTTCCATAACCGAAGACCATGACCTCTCCTAAAATCCTTCGGGAACCAGTCCAATTCCGAACCATACTTGGCCTCCACTAACTTTCTCCAAAGATGCTCCCGCTCCGAACCAAACCTCCATAACTGCTTCCCAAGAAGAGCCTTATTATCAATCCTTAGATTCCCAATCCCTAGACCACCATCCATCATTGGGAGACCAATTGTCTCATAATCTACCAGACGGTATTTCCTCGAATCCACTTCATCTACCCAAATATATTTAAACTTTTTTTTTATTCTGGTGACTATCGAAGCCGGCACCATGAAAAGAGACATGTGGTAATTCGGCATGCTTGCTGGGGTGCTCTTAATCAAGGTCAATCTGCCTCCTTTTGATAAGAAGGCTATTTTCCGCAACTCTAACCTCTTTGAGATCCTCTTGACTACCATTCCCCCAAATCTTTTTATTTTAATTTGAATCCCAAAGCAACCCTAAGTAGGTAGCAGGGGGAAAACCGATTTTACAACCTAGAACTATGGCATGGTTCTAAGGTCCTAGACATCACCCACCCTCAAAGAGCTCACTTTTGCCTAAGATTACCTTTAAACCCACACTGCTTCAAAACGGTGAAGGATACATCTAAGATAACCTCGCTACCGAACCAAGGCATCACAAAAGACCATCGTATAATCTACAAATTTCAAGATGGAAGATTTTTAAATTGGTTCCCACCTTGAGGACTTCAAGAAAACCATTACCCGGCCCTTAATCATGCTACTCAAAGCCTCAAAGATGATGAGAAACAAATAAAGGGATAAAGGATCACCCTGTTGCAAACCCTAGAATTTCTAAAATAACCTCCCAAGCTCCCATTCACCAGGATTAAAAAATGGGGGGAGCCTACACAGCCCCTCATCCATCTCCTCCATTTCAATCCATCCTACCAAGTATGAAGTCCAGAAAATTTCAATTTACATGATCGTAGGCTGTTAACTCAAATTTTCTGGCAGGTTACGTGTGCAAGCATGCCAGTGCCACATAGGCACAATTTGAAAGAATTGAGTTCTGGAAGATTAATTTGGCCACCCTTTTTATGTTCAGGCAACTACGAGGGGGAGGATTCTTCCCTCCATGGGTGATTTCCTGCCTTACGAACAAGGACTTTTATACTTCTACCAAAATAACACAAAGAAGATAAGTAATTTAAGACAGTAATTAAGAATTTTAAAAAGAACTTACATTCGGGATGATCCCAATCATGCAATGCAAGAGGTTGTAGAGCCAATACCACACAATTAAACTAACTTTGATCAATTGCACGAAAGTCATGATTCACTTCTGAAGATTTAATAGACGAAAAGGAACACTTTTATTTCTAAGAAATAGTTATACAAAGTAGGAATTCTGACTAAGGATTTTAACAAAGGATCCTAACTAAATACAAGAGTAGACTATTTGTTGCGATGGTGTGCGACCCTCTTTCTAGAGCCTCTGCCTTCTTTTTATAATGTTCCCATTTGGTTATAAGCCCTTTGCACGTGTCATTCTTCTAGATTTCCCACCGGTTAAGTAATATTGGACACCTCATTTGATAACTAACCTCTTCAAAAATCTTCCAATACTGAATTGCCATTTGTTCACAACCGTTTGCAAGCCTTTCTCCCTTTCGGATTCCTCTACCTGTCTTGGTCAGTTATCTTTCAAATTTTAAATTCCTGTGAAAATTGCATAGTATCCATACAGTCGTTTTCTTTCAAAATACCGCCACGTGGCTTATTCTTAGCCAATCCTTATATTCTTAGCCAATCCTTATGGCAGTAATTTTTGGTGTAAACATAGAGGCCTTTTCCATGTCTGACTTACAAAAGAGGTCTTTCTTATTAGAATAGATCCTCGTGTTCATACATTCATCAGTAATCAAGACACCATCCAACACTTGCCTCCCATTTATAAAGGCACCCTGAAATTAAGTAATGATGGTGCCCATAACCAACTGTAACCAACCTGCTAAAGATTTAGCTATAATCTTGTATGTAGGTAGTCCCCAAAAGACAAATAGACCTAAAGTCCCTTAAATCTCTAGCTCCAACCTTCTTTTGGAAAAAGGGCAATGAAAGTATTGTTCGGATTTTTATCCATAATTCCTTGATCAAAAGACTCCTCCACTACCTTCATGAAGTCCTTTTCATTATTCGCTAACATTTATAGAAAAAAGTAACCGAGAACCCATCCAGCCCTGGAGCCTTACCACCTTTCATTTCTTTTAGAATGTACCAATTCTTCCTTCGAGAAGGGGTGCTCCAAAAGTCCTCTAACATACTCCAAAATAATACTAAAATCTAGACCACCCAACGTGGGTCGAACATGATGATTTGATGACTAGGAATATAGCAAGGAATAAAAGTGAACCAGCTCCTCATTTCCCCCTTATTAAGGATCCAATAACCATTCACCATTTTTTTTTTGGACAATTAAATAACCATTCACCATTAACAATTGGCATTTTTTTCTCGCATTTGCTGACTAATGGATGAATCTACTGTTTATATCCCCCTCCTTCAGCCATCTAATCCTAGACCTTTGCTTCCAATGACTTCCTCTTGACAAGATAAAACCTGAAAATTTATCTTCAAATCATCCCTAAGATTTCTATTATATTCCTACAGATCAGAATTCTCTTCCAGAGAATCCAACTCTTTGATTTTCACTAAGCACTCCTCTTTCTTGGCTTGAACTGAGCCAAAATAAACTTTATGTCAAACCTTCAACCAGGTTTTCAAAAAATTTAGCTTCAGACAAAAGACCCGGCTTGGGGATCCTTGGAAAAGAGATTCTTTCCACACCTGATGGACCAAATCGAAAAAATAAAGAGTGAAACCACATTTCTTGAAACCAAAAAGAGGTTAAGACCCCCAACTCTCCCGTTTCCTCCACAATGATGGGAATATGGTCTATAGTTGGTCTTCTGAATGACAGGTCTTCAAAGAGTGTGGCCTCGGAGCCTTGCCCCCTCATCGGTTGTTGGCTTGTTGGCTCGGCCACGCACTGTGTCTGGTGATCCCCAGGTAGCTTTAGGTTGTAATCAGTTGCTTACCATCAATAAAAGTTGCTTGCTTTCAGTTGCCCCTCGTTGCCTTTCGGTGTGCTTGTTGGCTTTCATTTGTGGCATTGCTTGTTGCTATTGTGGCCCAACGTTGGCATTGTTGCTTGTCATTGTGCCCCTCGTTGGCACTGCACGTTGCTCATCTTTGTTTTGCTTTGGCATTGTTTGTGGTATTTCTAGGCTGACTCATGGACCGTTGTGACAGACGAGTGCTGCACGGTAGCCTGAAAATAGTTGGTCGTGACAATTGTTATACTTAGGAACATGTCTTCCCATCTGGAGCAAAACAGAAACTAATACAATCTACTCATAAAAGGAGAATTATGAAACTTAGACCACCAGAAATTTGCTCCAACTAGCAGACTATCAATTAGCCCCCAGCTATCAACAAATTCACCAAACTCAACACTTTTTGGTCTCTTGCTCCTGCCTTTCTTTTCATGCATGAATCTATTAGTATTTAAGTCTCCACCAATACACCAAGGCAGAGTCTATCTAGCCTTTATATTAAACTCGTATTATCATCTGGCATGAGATTCGTGTGTATCAATATCCTATTACAGAATAAAATGCCGCAAAAAACTGTAACTGCAGCAAATTGTTGTTAGTATGGACACCGATGAACAAGTTGGTGACCAGTGCCTAGTTATGCACAAAGGATCTTCTCCTGCCGGCCTATGACCTGTTAAGGTCCTGTCTAATAGGTGGCAGGAGATGATTGGTGGGAAAAA
>JAOXJP010083051.1:0-10715 GCA_025762735.1 Platanus orientalis | reverse complement strand
AACTAGTGTAAATTAGATTAAACATGAAGATCTAAGAAGAAAATGAGCTCACTTTGAAGATTTATAGAGTTGGGAGTGAAACTTACCCGATTGAGGAAAAACTCTCTCACTAAACTTAAGAATTTTTCCTAATCTCCCTAACTTTTTCCCTCTTGTTATAATGAGAAAAATGACCTAATTGAGGTATTAATAGGGTTATAAATTTCTCATAACAAAATCCCACATGTGTGGGAGACCAATGAGCAAGTGCTACATAAAAAATCACCATTTTAGGAAATTTTAGGTATTTTTTATTTTATGGTTTTTCGGGACCCTAAGCCCTCGCCTCAACAAGTGAGCCCTCGGACCCCCCTTTGGCGAGCGCTTGCCTCAATCGGAAAGCCCTTGGGCATCCCCTTGGGGAGTCCTCTACTTGAGAAACCCGAAAGTCCCCTAGTTTTTTCAGCAAAAACCATTATGGGAAAAATGATTGTAACTTTCTTTAGAAAACTCAGAATTGGGCACCGTTTGTCGCGTTGGAAAGAAAACTCAACAAACTATCCAACAATGTATGTCTTATACTTTAGTTTATTTGAGATTTGTATCAGTGGGCCTGGAAAGTTACCCAATTACATAGTTGGGAAAACTTTCGAACTTGAATAATTTTAGGTCAAACTTGGGTTCTATACTTATAAATTGGTCCAATGGGTTCCTAAACCACTTTAAGGTATGGTTAAACATGTGAAAGGACAATTTCACCATTATAGGAGTAAAATTATATTTTTACCCTTTAAATGAAAATGTGGGTTGTTACATGGATGCATGGATGCTACAGTGTTAATGTGCGTGCTTTAATTGATTTCTGTTGATTTACCTCACTCTCACAAATAGATAATCTACAATAAGAAAATATATGGAACTGAAAACTCAGACAATCATTTGATGATTTTAGTTAGAAAAAGTAAATGACATTTTTTATGGCCTATAAATATTTCTAATGTTCCAATAGTTTGTAAGAAAACATAAAAGAAAAGAAAAAGTCGAAAACCACCATGAATCACACTTGTACCTCATACCATAAACGCCTTTAGACCTAACATCCGAACTTGAACCCGTCTTTTCCATAGCCATGCTTGAATCCCTAATGTTCTTGAACCCATACCTTGAAAACATTCCCTAAATCTTTCCAACAACTTTGTCTTTTGCTTTTTTTCCAATGAAAGGAAGGAATTGACACTTCTTGCAAGTTGAGTTCAAGTTTTTTGAAATCTGTTTGGACGGTCATACCTTCTTTGTTGCTGAAAGGGGTTAGGGATGACCACACACTATTTCCTTTTCAAAAACTATCGGTGATCATCTTTACAACTTCCTCCACCAAGTCTACTCTGGTAACTAAGACGAGGAGGACAAGTACATGATTAGATATTGGAAAAGAATTTTTTTTTTGCTCATTTTGGAGCCAATGAATGGGGGCGTTTCCTTATATTTTCAGAGTGTAGAGCCAAAGAGCGAACTATTTTCCTAGTTTTCCCTATCAAAGATTCTTCTTCAAGTTTATTGAGCTTAAAAGACTTCCTAACTCATGGAATCCTCGACAAAATTCAATGCCCCTACAAGCTATTTCATGCCCCCCCACTAAATCCATTAAGACCACCCTGAATGGAAAAAGGCAACAAAATGGGATTGCGCCATTGTGTGTGACATTTGGGGTGTCAAAGTTTCATGGAAAGTGGTTCCCATAGTAATTGCCATAAAATTTAGAGCTAGATCAACGACAAGTATTGTGATGCTACCTTTTGGTGGATCCTCAAACAGAGACTTGTTTGTTGCAAGGAAGAAGCAAGGAGGTGTGTCTTGAATCTTTGGAAAAACTTTAATTTTTGATTAATTTTCATAAATTAAAATTCATATCATGAAAAAAAAAATCTCACATGATCACTATATAAAATACTAGGATGTAAATCAAGGAAGATTAAAAAGAACCTCAATAGTTGAACCAGACACGACGGTAATCTGAATCGGTCTTCAAAGTATCCACACTTGCTTTAGAGCTCTCCACGCTTCTCCCATGTTCAAAAAAATTACATGACCCATCTTCAATGTGGGTAACTTTATTTATAAATTTTTTGATAAGCCAAAGTAACTTGGTGGGTGTGAGATCCTTATTAGATTCTTATCCTTAGGCTATGGGGCCTAGTATCCTTAATTAAGTCAAACAACATTAATGATACTCTATCTTTTATTAATTACAAACTGGAACACCACTAATTGAAATAATATCCATTACATATTGCATCTGACCTCCCAAAGATAAGAAAATAACAAGGAGGCCCTGCCTTACAAATATTTTATAAATATATCATTTCATTACACAATATTCCTTAATGATACTCAAGAAGATAAAATAATCATTGTCTAACCCCTTTGGTTGGAACATTGTCATTAATAATTTAATGAATTGATTAGACTTCTAAAACATTTATTCAATAAAATCATTTTCAAAATAAATTCATTTACATAATAAATATATTTTGAAATCATATGACAAACTTTTTATCAAAAATCATTGGCCAGATTTTTCTTGTCCAATAAATTCACATATTTTTTTAAAACTAAATATTCTTCCATTTAAGGATAATAGATTCCTTGTTGGGCATTTTCGTCTTCCCAAGTATCATGTAGGTTATCCAAACTACCTATGACATAGTCTCCAATTAGGCATCACTAGTTAATAATACAAAATAACTAACATGACAACTTAGATAAATACAAACCCCTTCGGTCTAAGGATGGATCTGTAAATATGAACAACACTTATCCAGACAGTGATGTTTTACGAAGTATATTCATAATGGATCATTTTAATGCATTTATATAATACACCTATATGTAAGCTTAGAGTTTCACTTTAGTGAATGAGTTTACATCACTCTATCATATGGAATCTCTACATGTAGCATCCCTATAAGTGATGTGTCCAGCATCACCCACAATTGTAAAGTTTTAGGTCTACAATTACTGGATTACCAGATCAAGCCACAGATTCCATTGTCTTACTATGTTACTTGAGGACCACCTATCTCAACTCATGAGATCAAATGATTATCCATATTAAGAAATAACACATGTGATGATGGAATAAAAAGTTCTTATCAATTTAAATAAATAATCAAACATGCCTATATTTTATGTGAATGACTTTGATAGGATACATATTTCCAAAAGGAGGATTGTTGCATAAAGAGATTTTGTAGTTGGAAACGGGACAGTGATCCTTAAAAAATACTTGTCAGTCCTTTGCAAGATCATGCTAGCAAGTATCTCTGGGACGCATTCGCTCTATGTCACCGGTATATTTTTTGATTTATGGAATCTATCATCGTTCATAGAAATTGGACGAAATTGTGGGGGTCTTCTGGGTATCGACTGTGATACAAAGAACCAAAAAATATGTAGTTTGCCAAGATCAGGGTGGGTTCCATTGATGTCGGAAAAATGCATCGGGTGCTTAGCATTAGACTTAATGGAAACGAGTTTTTGGTTCTAAATGAGATTGAGAACCTGTTAATGACTAAAACATGGTCTTTGACTTCTATGATTCCATTTGAAAACTAGTTTGAAGCTTTAAACGATATTGAGTTCGAGCCAGTGAATGTATTGGCCCTGGCCAACGACGAAGATGATGATGACTTCTCGATGGATCCCATAACTTACTCAAATTCAATTAACTCTCAAATCTCAAAATCCTCAAATCCAATAGCCTTCATCGCTACTTTTGCTCCCAATGTGAGAGGTAGGAGTGAAAGGTGTGAGAAAATTAGCCTGCCAATTCAATTTTCAAAATTGGGGAACCTTCACACATGGGGACTGTTTAGCCTCTTATCCAAGAGGCTCAACCCATTTGGAGCCCAATATGGGATCACTTCCATCCGAGCCCATGTTCTTGAAGCCCATGTTACTAATTTGGGAAGGGAAGAAGATGCCACCAAAATATGGTATCATGGGTGACACATTTGAGTGGTGTGGTCTATGCTTCTAGAATTGTCAATGGTGGTGGAATGATTTATTTTTTATTTTAAATTTTTGTGGGAAGGGCCATCGCACGTTGGTTGTCTTTAGCCATATTGCATAGTAGAGCCCTAGAATGAGTTCAGCTTGGACTATACATAAGTGTTTCAAGTATTTGTGGGCATGTATCGTTGGCATATTGCCTTGAATTATTTTTTTGTCGATTGAAATGTTCATGAACTATTTGTCTTTAGGGATTGTAGAGTTTTTTTGTTAAGAAGGATTGGAGATGAATGGAAACAATTACAAATTGAAAGGCGTTTATAATTTCAATATATTGAGCAGAACAACCTTCAAGTAGTAAGGTTTTTTTCTTTAATATTTTGGTGAGGCTCAACCTTCATTTCATATAGGTTGTTAAAGCCTTGGGTCTTACAGTAACTGTTATTCCTCAATGATGGTATTGAAATTTCTCTAGTAGTTATATGAGTATGGATTTGTTTGGACTATAGTTTGATTAAGAGAGAGAGCACTTGATGTTGAGGTTTGGAGATAAGAAACTGAAGGATTTCAACATGAAGTTCAGGTTTCAAGGTGGTGAAAGAAAAATATTATTATTTTTGGTCGGGGATGAAGAAAGAACATGTAGAACAATCTAGTGAAAACATTGTGTAGACATGCTATCAAAATAGAATAAGAACCCCCCATACTAGCTCTCATGTATTATCATGACTTTGTTGGCACCATTTAGAAAATTCTCTTATGGATGAAAGACATGTGTACCTTTGGTTAACGTAGAACACTTTCACTAAAACGAAGATGTGAAACATGTTTTTTAACAAGGATGCAAAGTGAGAGAGTTTTTACTAAGGTACGTGTCATGGTGTTTGTCGCACAACGAATGTGGGCTATCATCCACATGAAATAGATGAAACAGGGCTACGACACACCCCATAATGAGCATTCGACATCATGATGTAGAATTGAGAAAGTGGCTATGATGGCCAGTGGAAACTAACTACCTTACAACATGGAAAGATTCTACAACTACCACAACTAATTGACTCGATGTAAATAGGCGAAATAATGAAGAGGAAGGGATCCTCAACATCGTCATCAAATTTAGTCTATCTTAGGAGTATGAATAGATCTATCTTAGGAGTAGGAGTAGTGTAAAGTAGTTTGTAATTCAGTTCAAAAGAATTGGACTTAGTTCATTCCTTGGTTTCTATCATTAGCTTGTTTGATATCAAGTAGGATGACTCCGAAGAGAAGTGTCTCCCTTAAATTGAGCAAGACAGTTGTAATGTGCTATCAATTATTATACTAATAAAGTTTGATTTTTCATTTATTCCCTTCGAGATATGTGAAAAGTCCTCTTTGTTGATACATGTACAAAACCTGCTTCGATTATCCGGATTACCCAAACCCAAGTCGAAGTGTGGAGGAAGAAAATTTCCCCAATAGAATCCATACTAGATGGCTTTAAATTGTGACATGATGATCCTCCGGGTACTTGAAGGAATGGATCTCAGTTGGATCCCTAAAACATAATTTTGTGTGTTACAATAGATACGATAGCAAGAAATAACAATCGAAATCAAAAGTAGAAACAATATGGAAGCACTTGCATTAGAAAGAAAGCATGGTTGATACTCAATAATAGTTCAACAAGGAGGCGACATCTTGGTTGGATCATTAGCCCTAAAAGTCATACTAGTTGGGTAACACTCATTTTGGAAAGTTGAATGGGCACATGTAATAGTGTCTAACTCCAATAGATATGAAAATCTTTAAAAATCTTTTGGGGTGCATGGTTGCATTGTTTTATACACAAGAGTGGTCCACTAATCCAACAGTGCTAAATCCTCGGATTATGGCGGGTCTACTTGTAATGGCCACTCATAATCCCAACACTGCAGTTTGAATGGAAGTGACCATAAACCAACAAGTGGGCCAAGGATGCAAAAACATATACAACCACCTTTTATGTAGGGTTACAAATTATCTTAATAAACATTTATATCCGATTCGTATTTGGTATGTTTAAAGTGAATGCTGATCTATCTATTTCCAATCCAGAAAATATCTGAATCTGTTTAAGTGTATATTTATGTTGTATACATACATTGTAGTAGCTTTGCCCTTCACAATATTATTTTGTAAGGTTATTAGTTTTAGTGGGATTTCACTTTTATGGATTTTGGATATTCCTGTTGGAAACGGTTTTGGTTTGTGATTGTGCCCAATTTTTTTATTGTGCCAAGATTTTCAAATCTGATTGTATGGCCATCTTTGAGCCAAAATAAAAGTGGGATCCACAAGTCATTTGAGGCGGGTCCACATGGGTTTGTGTTTACCTCAATGAGAAGAACAACGCCGTATGGTTGGTTGCTCAAAACTATTAATAGTTGAATAAGAAATTGTCTCCAAACCAACACACACACACACGCTAAATCAAACTAGGTTAGGTCAATAAGAAAACAAATATTAATTACTATTATTATTAATTTTTCTTTCTCCCAGAAACGGTTAAATCTTGTGGGAGCGTGTCTATTCGCTTGATTTTACCTTTATACTCTTGTGACTGTTCCGAACCAAACAGTCACATTTGTGAATATTAAAATGCACCTTTTGTCCCATTGTCTATGACTACTAAATTGCAACCATTCTGCTTTCGTGTCTAATCGAAATTATAAGACGTGACTCTATGCTTGTTCCGAACAAACATGAATAGTCTATAAATATGTTCGTCCCTCTTGCAATTAAGCATCCGTTTTTAAGGCATCATAGAGGGTGTCCAAAATCCGTGCATATAGAGAGCATTATAGGTTGTTGTAAGAGAGAGAGAGAACAACACAAGTTTGATTTGCTAGGCACACAGATTACAGTGTTTCTTCTATGTGTAGTTGATCATTGTATCTTGGGAGGTAGACGTATGCAAAGCTCGTAAGCACCATAGCGAGGGGCAAAATTTGTCTTAAGGACATAGTGTCAAACACTAGCCTTAATCAATTTTGGGGTAAGTCGTTCTTTTCATTTTATTTTCAAGTCTTTTAGATTATATGAAATAAATATGACTTGTTTACAAAATCATGCATATCAATCTTTATATATAGAATACAGGATAACAATTCGGATATTTATTAAGTAAATATCTAGTAAAATATGTTATTTCTTTATTTTTAATATTCATCATGTAACTGGATATTTGAATCCAATCTGATATTTGGTTTCTTTAAATGGTTTCATATAATGATATGCTTATATCCTCTTCATATCCGGACCATTTTTCCTCACTACCCTTTTATTATGAAACTCAAATTATGAGCTACAATAGGTTATCTTGATCAATCTTTCGACTGTTCTACAAAATAGTCAAATTAAGGTTTTGGTTATTTTGTTCACGATCAAACAATGATCATGTGTGCGGTTTACCAAACTTACAAGAAAAATGAACATTCAGCATTTAAGTTGGGTTGGGCTCTCAACCCTAACCCAACCCCACTTTAAATGGGAATGTCATGTTGATTTCTCCCACCATAACCCAATCCATGGAATAGAAGCATCAACAGGTAAGTCGGGTACCTCATTTATATTTTGTGTAACGAAATAAATGTTTTATACAGGATTTGGTGTCCAGGACACCAAGGGACATCATATGGAATAAAATGGGTGAAGTTAAATGAAATTTCAAATTCTCGCCCATTTTATTCCATATGACATCCTCTGGTACCTTGGACACCAAATCTTGGACAAGACATTTGCTCCCTTTGTGTAAATATACCAATTATGGATTCCATCTTAGATGCAATGCTATATAGCCAAATTTCAAATTCTCTAGATTAGTATATGTGTCACCTCTCCAAGGGAGAGGTCAGGGTTTCAAACCTAGATTTTAGTAAGCTAAGTCTAGTGTAGTTAGGCTCAACCTCAACTAGTTAAATGAACTCAATTGGAGGCTCAGGTTATTGCAAACTTGAAACAAGGCTCAACCCAACTCATGATGAACTCATTGATAAGCATATTTGCCCGTGCGCATTTCTGCTGTGGCAAATATTGGTGTTGTCACAACACAGTCTGATACAGGTGTTTATGGTTAAGTGTCTAAAAAAGGGAGCTGTATCCTCTGCGCCATGGTGAGCCTTAAACACAAAGGGGGGTGGGCCCTACAAAAAGTGTATGGGCCCCACTTGCCTTTTGTGTTTGTGGCTCACCGTGGCACTCCCTAAGGTAGTGCAGATGATACAAGTCCCTAAAAAAGGGATCAAATGTTCTCCCAAATTGTCTACTCCCCCATGGTCCTAGACACAAAGGCTGGGATGTATAGGGTAAAAAACTGTAAAAATAATTTTAAATAAACTGACATCGCACGCTAGCCTTTGTGTTTAAGAGCACAGGAGAACAGACAAATTGGGAGTAGAACATTTGGTCCCTTTTAAAAAAAAGTGTTCAATTGCCAGTGCCCCTATGCTCGGGTAGCTGAGGCCTCTGTCTTCCATAGGGAAGACCCAAAGTCAAAACCCTGGAGGGGGGTTGGGTGAGCAGTGCAAAAGTAGTGTCACCTGCTCGGGTTTCCTACTTGTTTAGGCTGGTCATGTGTTGTCATGATATAGGCCCACATGTGGCCATACCACAAAAAAAAGGGGTTGCGTTTGGCATTGTTTAAAATACTTTTGTTGCTTTTTGCTTAAAATAAACAAAAAACTATTTTTTCGTTCCTTTGGTTATGCACACAATAAGTACTTTTTAAATAAGCATAAACAAAAAAACTGTTTTTAGCAAAAGCAATTTCTCATCTACTTATTGCTTATTGGTTTTTTGTTTTACAGTAGTGATCATGTGCATGTACGTTAAAATTTCATAATATTTGGGAAAATATGTCCCTATTAAAACTATGAATACCAAAAATAACTTTTAGTTGTAATCATCAAAATATAATGAAAATCCAAAAATACCCATCTAATATAAGATGAAACACTAAAAAATATCCATATATAATGATAAAATATCAATATAATATAGAAAATACCAAAAATATTATCTAATGTAAAATCAAAAAATATCATTCTATTATAAAATTGAAAGAAATATTTTTAATATGAAAATACCAAAAAATAACCTTCTAAATTAAAATAAAAAACCACTCTTATTAATAATGGATCTTAGGTTAGTTTAATGCCTATAGATTGAAGTTAGATCCTGCTCGGGTCCAAGTCTACTTAGGCTCACTAAGGCCTAACTAGACCTAACCCATGTACTCTCCACTCCTATATGCCACTTGGTGACGGCTATTTTGATTGTTGAATAACACATCCATTGTACTAATTTTGGAACATAAAAGGTTTTTTAAAAATTAGACTTATTTATATATAAGGCTTTGGGATATGGTGATAAGTGGGAAGTGTATAAATTTTCAATAAGCACTACTAATATTTATATTTACCAAACAACATATGATGATGTTTTAATAAGTATTTGTAATAAGTGATTTTAGAAAAGTTCTTATATAAAAACATTTATTTGTAATTTAAACAATGCCAAACGCAACCGTCCAATGGGTTATATCAATTTTGCTCACATATAATTTGCTCCCGGTTGTAGTGCGGGGCGCACAATAGGGGGCGATTTACACTTTTTGGGGTCACATATCACTTTTCGACGCTGATGTGTCTGCACCTGGCACAGTTTGTACAGTTCTCATGAAATTCGTTTTCACCTAATTTATTTCCTGCACAACAGTGACCCTACCTAAAAACAAAAAAAAATGAAGCTCGAAATTATTGAGCTTTGATTTGGTACAAACAACCCCCATGAGCAAATAGATGCGAATGGTGTTAGGGGAGGGCCACATCAGCGTAGGAAAAGTGACTTGCACCTTTTGGGGGGGAGCTTATCACTTTTTGGGACTCGGATTTGGTGAAACCACTTAACGTGAGCCTAAGATAGAAATGACATTAGGGCTGACACATCAGTGCCGAAAAAGTAACTTATTGTTTGGGGGACACCTTTCACTTTTTGGCGCTAATGTGTCAGACCTAATGTCATTCCTATCTTAGGCTCACTTCAAGTGATCTCACAAAATCCTTAAGGCACTTTTTGGTGCTGATGTGGCAGCCCCTGACTCCATTCACACCTTGTCCGTTCAAGGATTATTCGTACCTAATTCTTTGGGAACTCGGTTGCTAATTCTTTGGGGAACTCGGTGGCTAATTATTGAGTCCGACTCGTTCCGTTCATGTTTTTTTTGTACTCTCCACGTCAGATCCAAGTAGCCCATCTGAAAACCGACCATATACTTGCTCTATATATATTGAGTTCATCTTAAGCGGCGCTTAGGGTTTCAGTTTCTTTCCTATGGGTTTTCAGGGTTCCTCTCTTGCTTTTGTGTTTTCTCTGTTCTTTAGAATAGATGCAATGACGAGAAAGGAATAAGAAAATAAATCGATTGCGGGATTTTGCGATCTTGCAAGATGAACATCTTTTCTGGTTCGTATTCACTGAGCATCTCACTTGTTTAATTAGTCTGTTTTAAACCCTTTTCTCAATCTTCTTTTTTCCAACTGAACCGAAGGACCTATGGAGGAAGCGCTTTGAAAGAGGTGCGCTTTCGGCCAAGTTTGCCTTCGAAAAGGAGCTTACATGAATTCAGATCGCCGGACCAGATTTTCTCCTTTTTAATCGGTTCGGTTTCTTTCTAGATCTATTTTTCATACACTGCTTTGTTT
>JAOXJP010083040.1:0-14925 GCA_025762735.1 Platanus orientalis | reverse complement strand
CGTTCCAACTGTTACCTCCCTCTCACTTGTGTTACCGGCAGCTGAATCATGCCTCCATGATGACAATAGAACTTGTCATCAACCTCTAGCACCGATGACACAGTTATCTATCGATCAGGTAAGAGATTTAAAAAAATAAATAAATAATCTTAAAAAATACCATCCAAAGAAATTAATTGGAAAAAATAAGTTTAAATAAGCGTAAACATCAACTATTTACTTTAAATTTCAGTAAATCAACTTTTTATTTAAAAATTTGTGGTTTTTTTTTTCAATTTTTTTTCTTCCTCGTGATATGTTCGGCCTAACCAGTCTGAACCCCTTAATGCCTATTTGGCATCACGATGCCGAACATGCATGAAGGCATTCTACATCAGCATGCCAAACAGCCCTAAAGGCGTTCAACAACATGATGTCGAACACCTTCAAGCCTGCTCGGCATCTCAGGGCTGAACAATCCTAACATTGTTTTTAAAAAAAAAAATTACTTTATTAAATATTTTCAAATTTTTTTAAAGAATTTTTTGTTATTTAATGCATCTAGACACTATTATAACATCTGATTCTTAGCATATGACAGATATGGAGGTCGGTCCTTCACGAGTGGCACTGACCACATCTGCGTGACGACGCAGGGTTAATGACGTCTCTCGAGTTTGGGGAGAGGCGTCTCATGTGACTACCGAGGATTCTGTGACAGATTCAGTAGTAGGTGAGATTATACCTGTTGTAAAGCCAACAGTGGTTCCACGGCCGCTGCTGACCCCTGATGTTCTTGGAGCTCTAAAGGACTTCATCCTATTAGACAGTTATTCCACGCATGTCGCCTCATTGATCTGGCAGCAAGGGGTATTTATTTATTTATTTTATGTATTTGGCTATTTATTTGTATTATTCCATACGTGCCTACTGTGCTAACACTGTTTCTTTCTTTCTTTCTTTTGCAAGAGTGTGAACCGCTAAAATGTATTAGCCACGTAGAGGTCCAGGGTGTCCAGAACTCTAAGTTTATGGAGTTAGTGCCATAGTCGAGTCTATACCCCTTAGTGCATGCATCATACTGGTCCGTTAACCGGGTAGTCATCTCTGCCTTTATTGAGCGTTAGTACCCTGAGACCAACACATTTCACATGTCATTTGGGGAGCTGACAATCACACTTGATGATGTCTACACTTTGCTTAGGATTCTCATGACAGGGACTCCCATCTAGGTTGAGCTAGCCCGATTATCTAGCGGAGAGGTTGAGACACTACTTACCGAGACACTAGGGGATACGATGAAGGAGGCACAGGTAGAGTTGGATGGGGCACGGTGTCAAGCAGTGAAGATGGAGTGGTTGAGACTCAGATTTTCAAGGGTTACTGATGCCTGGAGTGAGGATGAGATTAGATATGTTACCTAGGGCAATTTGTTGTATATTTTGGGGTGTACGTTGTTTGTAAACAAGACGTGTACATGGGTACCCATTTATTTTCTTGCGTTGCTATGGGACCTGGGTAAGGTTTATAAATACGCATGGGGTGCTGGAGCATTAGCTTATATTTATTGTTAGCTCGGGATTGTTAGCCAGATTTAGGTCAAGTGGATGACAGGTTATGTTACATTGCTCGAGGGATCGATTGGCGAGCACTTTTGTCCCTTGGAGCCACATCATAAGATGGACTACCTTGATGACCAACCATGCGTGTAATGTTGGAGGCCACTCAAGGAGAAGGGGTCCCTTAAGGACAATTTGAGGGATTTACGAGAGACTATTGATGTATGGGTGATCCATGAAGTATTGTTAGTTATGTTTTTTAATATTTTAATATGTTATTGATGTACATCTTGGTACATGTTGGTAGTTTATGACAATCCTTACTATTTTAATGTATATTTTATCTAATTTGTGCAGGTGAGATGGACACCATACACCGATTATAGGGAACACCATGCATTCCAAGACATTGCATACTTTCATCGATTATTAAGGTGCTTGGAGATCGTGGAGCCCTACCATCACATGCATGTCCTACAGCAGTTTGGGCTGCACTAGGTCATCTCCCCCGCTCCCATAGCCCTTACTCGAGGTATTCAGGGTGCGTCTATTGCCACGTTTCGGCTGATATATGTATATTTGGAGCAGTTATGGGAGGTCTAGGAGAGCCACGTGCTATCTGATGTGCATAGATCTATGCCAGCCATGTACCCATCAAAGTGTGTCATTGATTATATGGAGTGGTATCAGTGTATGTCTCATATACATGTGCAAAATCCACTCTATCGATCTAGCGGTGCACCCCAGCCACCGATGCAGGGTACCATACACGTCGATACTGTCATCCAGGTATATAGTTTAATGTTTGCATGTCTATGTTAATTACTTTTTTAATCATTGAAAATGGATTCATCCTAAACTTTTCGGTATGTTTTATTTTAGCATAATGAGCGTTCAATGTAGATTATTCAATTTTTTATGGATGGCGGTATCGAGGAAAGGTCGAGGGATAGATTGATCAATACGTTATATCGTGTATAACAAGTTTTATGAGATGGCATTGACACAGCATCCCCAAATCCCCATGTCCTATTTTCATCAGCTGCACAACGCCTAGATGCTCCTCTACGTGCTCCATAAGCCCTAGGTCACACTGCTCCATAGGCCCTAGCTCCCCCTCCCATTGCTTTATAGGCCCCTCCTCCTCCTAGTGCTCCATAAGCCCCACCTCCTCCTCCTAGTGATCCATAGGCCCCAGTTCCTCCTCCCAATGCACGTCCGCGAATGACCCATATACTTGCTTGTAGACCTAGCTCCAGTGGTAACAAATATAAGCGGAAGAAGGGGTAGGGGGGATGACCCCATATGTGGATGTTTACTATTTTTTTTGTATTGTATATGGGATAATCCCTACATACTTTGTACTTCATTATATTTTGTAATCCTCTATATGATCACATGTACTAAAACACTTTATATGTAATGAACAATTGTTTTCTTTGTGTTAGTTCTACTACAAACATCTTGTCTTTATTATGTTTCGATTGTAATTAATGGCCTTAAACACACAAAAAAAATGAATCGATATTGAAGCATCAAAGGCTAATAGACTGATGCTTTGGAGAGGGAAACCATTGGATAGAGAGGGGGCTTTAAAGGGATGATTGCCATATAGCATGTAGGGCCCACCATGGAAAATGAGTGGTGGAGTGGAGGTTCGAATGTGAGGTGTGGAAGCACCTTAGCCACACACATGTGAGCTGAGTTAGCCTCTTCTCATTGACCAAAATGGATGGAGGGTTGGTTGGATGTTATGTGGCAAGGGGGGAGAAATAAAGAGGGGAGGTAAGGAGGTGATTTTCAAGGGCTTAAATGGAGTTTAGGGGATTAATGGTGGATGATAGGTTAGGGTTTAGGATATATGATCATGACCAATCATCAAACGGGGGTTTGAGATGATGCAAATTTAAATGCCCTAGCTCAAACCCACTTTTAGGATATTTTGGGGAGCATTTATGAGAGCATTAAATGAGGGGAGAGAATTCCTAGGAGGTTTCCTAATGAGGGTTGTGAGGAACGGAGAAAGATCGGGTGGTTTGCCAGCCCCACTTCGAGGAACTATGCCCGGCTTGCTTGGGTCGGCCTCTGGGCTTTTGTTTGGAGTCACCACCAACTCAGGTTTTTTATAGGTGGGGTTGAACGCCTGCCTTCGTTCTAGGAGAAAGGAGGATTGCGGGATTTTTAGGGCCAGGGCTAGGCACTTGGGCTTAGGGTTGACTCTCAAACTGATTTGGTTTCTAGTGATCTAGATAAGCTGTTTGGTTACAATTGAGGAAGGTGTTAGGCAACCCAAGTACCCACCTTTTTAGGGTGGTTCCTCTAACCTAGCAATTTTCAAGTGCTAGTAAGAGAAAATGAATTGATAATGTTCTTTTGATTTTTATTGGTCTAGACCACCCCCGTGGTGTGATCATTGCAATTGAACCTGAGACATAGTCTCCGGCTACCTACATACCCGATCTTGTATGGTTCAGTGTTCCTAGGGTTTTATCGGGATCAAGCTACATGTAGTTCTAGGGGTTTGTTGTGTATGCAATCCTTAGTAGTTAAGTACGTCTGACTATGAGAGTGATTTAAGGTAGGTTTATTTTAGAGCGTTTATATCCTTACAAAGTACTCCTCGCTATTGAAATATGTTAGTGAAAGGGGTTCAAGACTATGTTATACCTATGTGAGTATTTTAGGGACCTAATTAGGCTATGGCCAAGTTCCAGGGTCTTTGGATCGTTAACCAATATGACATGACCCTAGGGTAAGATGGAGACTCTAAAAAGTCAAGAATGATTGAAAGGTAGTGATTGGATCTGGTTATGCAGTTGGATTACACTAACGTAGCAGCCACGATAACAACATTATCTCCCAGGTAAAATTCAGGTGTTAGATACTTAAATACTTGGTATTAGGCCTAATCTATGGTCAAAGGTTAGAGAAAGGTTCTGGAGATTAGATAGGGGTTTCTTGTGGTTCTAGACATGTGGAATTTCATTTCCACCTTTTGATTTGTTAAAAAAGGGTAAGATTGAAATTTCCCAATCAGTACACTTGATCTTCATAGTCAAGTGATAGTTCAAGCATACTACCTTGGATGGGCCCCACTTTATTTTTGAAGTCATTTCCAGGTTCTAGAAATTATTCATGAAATACATTCTGGAGTTTTGTATATCAATAGGTTGTTGAGAATTACTAGACATTTGGGGACAGGGAGATGTCATTTCAAATTTGGTATGCCTGAAATAGTAGGGTACGCTTGAAAATAAAGGTACACCTAATCTCAGGCTGTACACCTAAAATAGATGTACACCTGATCTTTCACAAAGTGAAAGTTCAGGCGTACTAGCCTAAATGGGCCCCACTCTGATGTCTTAGTAAAATCAAAGGTTTGACATCTTTTCTAGGGAATTTTTTAAGGTACATTAACCCTTCTGTGTCACTGGACATGTGGGGATATTAGGGTGGGATATTCAAGTTGGTACACCTGATCTTTCATGGGAGTGAAAGTTTAGGCGTACTGGTTTTGAGTTAGAAACCAGCAGCCTATTTTTTAGGATTTTGAGCCACAAAAGAGGTCCTTTGGACTTGAAAATTTTTAGAGAGTTGGGTTATCATCCTAAAAGGATCCCTAGAAAATTCCAGCCCCATTGGACTAGGGTGGACCCCATTTGGAATTTATTAAGGTGTTGATTATGTGCTACTTAGCACAAAACTTTGCAAAATCCATGGATTGTAGGGCCCATTTCAGAAGTAATACACATGCGGTTGGGCCCTAATTTCTAGAGAACTAATAGAGGATGTCATGAAGCTACTATACAAATTTGAGAGCAAAAAAATAAGTCTACATAAAGTTATTTAGCAAACAAGTATTATGGCAAAAGTAGTGCAGAACAAAACAATAGAAAAATAATTCAAAACCAAAATGATAGTTAAATTCCAAAACATGAATAAAATGACATACAAAAATTAACTAGAGTAGATTAACCAGTTAACTAAAAAAAATAAAGAAACAATCAAGTAAAGAACATAAATATAGAGTGAATTAAAATTCAGGTACTGACCATGACTCAAGGGGTGCTATGCAGAACATGTTTGCACAATGAGCAAGTGGGCTCCACTTCAAGGGTCAAATGTGTTGTCTAGGGCTCAAATTTGGTGGGCTAATAAATCACTATGTTAGTGATTTCCAGTTCAAATTTGAGCTCTAAATTCAAAGTGTGGAGGGACTTATGGTCCTTGGATTGTCATTGTCTCTCCCATGTCCCACCATGGGACTGCTTTAAGGGGTTCATGGGTGGGTTGATTAAAGAAAGATGGGTCTAAGTGGACAAGAAAACTAAGAGAGGGGAGGAGACTAAGCTGAATAAGAAGTTTTTCTTCCTTGCCTTCTTTCTCTTTCTCTTTCTTTTCTCTCTTTTTTTTCTAAGTTTTTTTTTGTTTATAATTGTCTCTTCCTCCCCCCCCCTTTTGGACGAAATGGGAGGGGGTATTTATAGGTGGGATGGAGAGGGTGAGGTGGTAGTGATGTGGGATGAGGGAATAAGTGGAGAAGGGGGTGAGGTGGTAGGGTTTTAGAAGGGAGTGAGGTGAGGGAGGCATGTGTGTGGCTCTCCTAAGGAGGTGGAGGTGAGTGAAAGGGGTGAAATGAGGTGGTGGATAAGGTGGTGGGGCCCATTCCAAGTGGGTGGTGGAGAAATGGAGGTGAAAGGGGTTGTGGGGCCCATGGGAATGTGTGGTGGTGAAGGGGACAAAGTGGAAAGGTTTTAGTCACATGTTAGAGGCATGTGGCTAAGAGGATTGTGTGGCTGAGGTGAGGAAGTGGGGGACTAATGGTGTAGGAAGGGGGTGAAAAATGAGTGGTGTAGAGGGGGTGAGAAATGGGTGGTGGAGAGGGGGCGTGAAATGGGTGGAGGAGGTGAAGAGGTGGAAGGGGTGGTGGGGCCATGCAAGTATGTGGTGTTGAGGAGAGGTGCAAGGGGTGAGGGTTGTGGTCCTTAGGCATCTACCCTTCATTTGGAATATTCCAAATGAGGGTAGAGTATTTAAGATTTATCTTAGGGGCATTTTAGGAAAAATTGGCATTTTTTTAAAAGAACAATGATTATTTTTTTTTTGGAAATTTCTCCTTTACTATTTGGGTTTACTTTGTAGGTTTTATAGCTCCAAATGTCCATGGTTTATGAGTTTTCGCATCTCCTGGATATTCTGGTTGTAACGCAACTGCTAGAATCGGATTTGGAGTAGGGTAAGCAGGTTAAAATTGACTATGAAAAATTCTAAGATAACTTGTACCTATATAAGAAGGGTAAAATGGTAAAATTAATTTTTTAAATCTTGATATGAAAGATAGCCTTCAGAGTTTGTGAGACATAGGCTCTGATTATTCACTAATCCGTTACCAGAGTCAAAAAATATGTCTGAAACCCTGAACTATCCTAAAATAGACTTCCTATGGACTTGAGACAGGTTTTTCCTAGAATTGAAGTGGACACATTAGGGATCCTAGTTGTCTAGACTTTGAAGCTATGAGTCCATAGGGCTTGCCAGACAGATAATCTGATTCCTGGTGATTTATGAGAGATTCTCGAAGGAAGGTGATTTGACTAAAAAATATACCTTGAACTTATAAGAACTAGGTCATTGAGTTGTGCTAAGTCTGTGGATGGACTTGTCTATTAAGGTGTTTATCAAAGATCTAAACAAATCTGCGAAAATGGGCTTAACCTTGAGGGATTTAGATTCCCAGAGAGTTCTCGGAGGTTCACTGAGTGTTTTTGGTTGATAGAAGTGATTTAGCTATAATTTGGGAGAGAATGGGATGATTAGGGGGCATTGGGGCCCTTGTAGTTTTTCTTGGCGAGATCTTGGACTTGTTTACATGGGGCCATTAACTAGCTAAGTTTCTGATTTGTGATGAGCCTTCGGGGATTTACCAAGGGTCCAAATTTTGAGAGAAATAGTATATTTTGGGGGTATGAGGGTAAAATGGTAATTTCTCTAGTATTTTATGCTTTAATGTGGGAAGACTTATGAAGGTCATAGAATCCTAGAAAAAATGGGTCTCATAGCATGGAGTTAAGATTTTTAGAGATGTAGGGATAAAATGGTAATTTGCTTGCCCTTTGGAGCTTAAATGTGAGAAGGTTTGTGAAGGTTGGCAAATAGAGGAAATTTGAGAGGTTCTAGAGAAAATGAGTTTGTTTAAGCCTCAATTGGATTTTTGAGGGTGTAAGGGTAAAATGGTAATTTGCTAGCCTTTCGATGTTTCAATGCGAGAAAGATTATGAAGGTTAGAAAATTCAAGATGACTTTACTGTAAAGGATTCTGGAAAAAATGAGTCCAATAGGGCTCAATTGGGATTTCTGATGGTGCAAGGGTAAAGTGGTAATTTGCCAACCTTTTGATGCTTCAATGTGGGAAGACTTATGAAGGTTGAGAAATTCAAAGTGAAATAGAGATGATAGTTTGAAGCTAAGGACCCTCATAGTCCTAGGTGTTTTTTAGAGAGATTAGGATTTAGTCTGATTGATCCTTGGGTGGAGTTTGGATATTGACATTGCATTTATGACTAGAGTTTCCTTTGAGAATGCCTAACTATCTAGGGTTCAGGGGGGTCTAAGATCTAACTTTTATCTTGCTATAATGAACCCATTTGACTCCATTACTTAGCTCGAGTTAGAATTTGGGTGCTGACAATATTAGTATCATTACATTCATATATATTGTTGGGACTCTTATCTTGTTGTTGGGTTTGGAGAGTTAAAAGATAATTTTCGAGGATTTAGTTATGGTGTGAGTATGAGCTATTAGTTTTCATTTGGTTTTAATACGAGCTTTACATAATTTCACAAGTTAGTTTTGTTACATGGTCCTCTCTTGCATTGTATCCTTATGTAGTTACATACTACTCTATATATGCATAAATTTTTCAAGTACCATTTGCATTCGGGGATTGAGTATGACTCATTTTAGGCACCTAATCACCGAGTCACAGTAACAAGTGAAGACAGTCTTATGACCCATTTCAAGTACCCAATCACAAGGTCAAATCAATAGATGAAGACGATCTTATGATCCATTTTAGGTACCTAATTAAGGGTCACATTAATAGATGAAGACGGTATGATGACTTATTTCAGGTACTCAACAGTAAGGACAATTTTACAACTTATTTCAGGTACCCAATCACTGGGTCACATCAATAGGTGAATACACCATTAGATGCCCACTAGTTCCGTATGAGATTTATGTTTTATCAGAGACCCTACATGGGTTACATGATTCATTTTTGTTAGAGTCCCTATGTAGGCTAATCCATTGCATTTGATACGAGGTGTTTTTATAAGGTTTGGTTTGGAGACCCCACTTGGGTCGAGTTGGTTTAATCTGAGATGTGTTTTGTTAGGAACCCTTCATGGGTTGGATAGGTTTGAGGGCTGCATTGTGTTTCCATGAACATGCATTTGTTTCGACATCTATTAGCTAAGGCAACTCATTTGAAAGATGCCAATGTCTATTTATATATGAGTATTTTGTAGCAAATATCACATTGCATGTTGCACTTTTCTTATGCACTACACTTTACATGTTTCAGTTATGGACTCATGTCGACTTGACTTTATTACTTATGTCACCTTCATTATAATTTGATCTTTATTGTAGCTAATTTGATTCTTATTTTACAAGAATTTCGATTTGGTATCGAGTCATACTAGTGCAGGTTCGATTTACTCCATGGGACATTATATGTGTTCTCTCACGAGCTTTATAGTTTATCCATGTTTTTAACACCCTTTCAAATGGCGTCCTATAGCACGAGATCTCTAGTAGGTTCAGTTCTAAGAGATGGTTCGTGGGGATGAGTAGACTGTCTATGTTGTTTCCTTTTTGTCTATTCATTTTTAGCACTCATGTATAAGACTATTATGGTATGTGACAGTATTTGACTTGGTTAATTAGTAGTTTTACTTGTGGTGATGGACATGTTGTTAGCTAGTATGAAAGGCCTATTTGATAGTACTGCTTAGATGTTTATGGATATGTTTAGTTTTGTGGTTGAGATAGGTAGTTATTTGATATGAATATTTGGAGTTTATTAGTTTTATTATGCTACGTAGTTCTGAATACATGATTATATATATTCTATTGCACTTGTTGTTGATGACTTTGCTTTATGGTTGTGTTCTCGTGGTGAATGTTTTGAAAATTGAGGATATTCAGTTGGACAAAAGAATGAAAAAAATATATATGCTGCAACTAGATAAGATAAGTAAGTAAGAGCTCCTTCTTAAGGAAATGGTAATGTCACACTCCGAGATCTGCAATGTCTTGCACGTTTGTTTCCACATCTATTACTCTGATTTCCACGTGCAGGTTTCGGGGTGTGACAACTTTGATCGACCATTAACAATCTGAATCATACTTTTATTACTTTAATTCCTAAAACCAAAAGATAGGACTCAATGTCTCAACTCAGACCAATTAGCCTTTGTAACACCACCTACAAAATCATCACTAAACCTTTGGCAAATAGAATATAAAAAGTATTTCCAAACATCATATCTCCTTTTCAAAATGCATTTGTCAATGATAAATTAATCTCAAAACATTTTCATAGCCCATGAGAGACTTCCATAAAAACAAAAACACAAATAAACTTAATTTAATTAGCTATCAAATTGGATATGAGTAAAGCCTTTGTTCGATAGAGTGGAATAGAACTATTTAGTAGCTTTATTAAATAAGGTGGGTGTTTCACCTCTTTAGAAAAAATGGATTAAAAATTCATCTCTTCAGTATCTTACTATGTTCTTATCAATAAAGCTCCTAGGGAAGCTTTCTCTCCTACTGAGAACCTCCATCAAGGAGATCCTCTATCTTCTTTTCTTTATATAATTTGTGTGGCAGTTCTCTCCTCCTATCTTGAATCCTTGGAATCTAGAGACCTCATTAGAGTGATAAAAATCTTTAGAACAACCCCTTCATCCACTTACCTATTCTTTGCTGATGATAGTTACATTTTCTCCCTAATCTCCCCAGAGGAGGTTATTAATATTTTAATGCTCTAAACACCTATTGTCAGGCTTCTTGTCAACAAATAAATTTTGGAAGAGTGAAAAATCATTTTCAAAAATTAAACTCATCTTAAACTTCAATACTATATCTCTCACATTCTCAAAATCAAGACAAATGATGTAGACATAGGAAAAATGCCATGATTGACATATTTACCAACATTCCCTTGGTTGTGACTAAAGTGTACAAATCAAGACTAACCAACCAATTGCACCACCTAGACAATTGCGGGCACCTAGGACATGTGCCACGATTGACTACTCAATCGCGGGCCAGGCAGTCGCCATGACTAAACCATAATCACAAGACAAGGAACCAGAAAACCCAAGTTTGATTCAAACTCAGATCCTGAAGGTTGTTATGTATAGCAATGATACCAATGGATTCCGAGGACATCCAAAAAGTCTAATGGAAACATCAACTTGCATGGAAACATCAACTTGCATAAAAGAAGCCTTAATATATATGTATAGGTTTATGGGACAATACATTCTCACACAAAATGGGATTATACATGTAACAAGTTATCTTTAACTCTATTCATTTGCAACTCTATATATACTAGCAAGCCACACGAATTTGGCATTCTTTCACTCTTTCATTCTTCTTTTCTTACAAGCTCTCTCAAGATCAAGCATCCTTCTCAGGTTCAAGCATCATCAACCTTCTTCATTTTCTTTAAGCATCCAATAGCTCATCTCTTTTAACAATACAACAAGTTATTATACTTTTGCAAAACCTTCAAGGAAGACATCAAAGGAATTCAAGCTTAGGATTATGGAAAGGTAAGAATGGTTGTAAAGTTTGGCTATGGAATTGTAAAAGTTTTCATGGAAGCTAATGTAATTAGTGAAGTTGAATAAAGAGTCACTTTCTTTCTTCTTCCTTCTCTTCTTTCTTCTTTTCTTTTTATGCATATTTGCTTGGCTACAAGTCGTGTAACAAGGGATAATTGAAGGTGTGTTGTGCTAAACAACAGTAGGTAACAACCTTCCTTAGGAAAGTTTGAAGTGAAAGTCCTCATGATTAAAATGATTAACCAGCCCCTTAAAAGGTTGGACAATTTGGATGTCAAATTTTGAACATTTAAAACATTTCTTTGATAAAATATCATTTAAAATAAACTTATTCATCATAATAAAGTAACTTTAAAATCATTTGATAAACTCTTTATTAAAAACCATTGGTACTAGATTTTCTTATCCAATTAAATAATGTATGTTTTAAACTTTATATCTCATACTTAAGGACAGTGGATTCTTTCTTAGGCATTTTTACCTTCTCAAGTATTATGTAGGTTATTTAAACTATTCATGATATAGTTACCAATTTGGCATCACTAGTTGGTAGCTCAAAAGAACCAATAATACAACTTAGAAAAATACAAACCTCTTAGATTTATGGACAAGTCTATAAATTTGAACAACGTACACTAATTCTAATAATAATTTTTTTCCAAGTATGTTTATAATGGATCCATTTAGTACGTTTATATAACATACCCACATGTAAGCTTAGAATCTCACTCTACTCTAGTGACTGAGATTATATCACTCCATCATATGACAACTCTACATATAGCAGCCCTACAAGTAATGCATCCAACATCACCCAAAGCAGTAAAATTTTAGGTTTACAGGAATTGAATTATTAGATCTCTCCATACATTCCAATTGTCTGACATCCTACATTGTTACTTGAGAACAAATTATATTCTAAGTTAAGCAAGAAATTTGATGTGAAGGATTTAGTATTGCAAATTGAATCTTTGATATGGATATCCATGGGGACAAGAAAGTAAATAGGCAATGGGTGATTCAAAACCAATATGTAGAGAAGGTTCTAGAATGATTAAAGTTGACAAATGTTAAGCTTAATACTTTGCTATAAAAATATTTTCAAGTTGACCATGCAACAGTGACCTAGAGATGATGGAGTAGAAGACAAGTCCCTAGAGCCATATGCTAATGCACTTGGGAGTCTAATGTATGCTCTGGTGTGTAGTATGTGTGATCTTTCTCATACGGCCAGCATGGTTAGTAGATATACGTGTAACCCAAGAAAAGAACATTGCAAATACTGTAGATAAATGAATATATACAAGAAATCTCAATATTTTATTTTTAATATATAGAATAGGACAATCTTGTTGGTATAAATTAGGACAATCTTGTTGTGGGTTATATTGTTGCAAACAATGCAAGTGACTTAGATAGAAGGTCTACAACAATGTATGTATTTACTCTATCAGGAAACTATGTGTAAGAAAGCTATGATTCAATCAACCATTGTCTTATCAGTAATTCAGGTGAGATACATGACAACTTGTTGAAGGTGCCAAGGAGACTATTTAAGTGGTTAGGTTAGTGATACAACTATAATTAAAGTAGGAAGGAATATGGTTGCATTGTGATAGCTTGAATATTATTCATTTGGCTAGGAATCAACTAAACCAAGCCATGATTACACATATAGATGTAAAGTATTACAAGTTATAGGAACTAGTGCAACACGATGAAATATATTTGAAGAATTTCATACGAATGACAATGTAGTGGACATGTTGAGAAAGTTGGTTACTGTAGATAAGTTCAAGCATTACTTAATCATTCTTTCAAGGTGTTGAAAGTTGGTGGTTCACCCCATGGGAATAAAGTGGTGGCATCTTGTGTAAAGGATAAGTACTAGAACTACATTTTCTGCAAGTACAATACTAAAAACATGTTAGTTGATCTTTATAGTGGTTGTAAAACATGTGAAGGTGATGATTTTTGAAATATGTCATGGTTTATAGTTGTCGGATCTAGTTTAGATCCAATAGTTGAAGTTTAACTTGTACAAAGGAATTTAGTTTCCTCCAATTAAAAGAGGTATTCCCAATAAATATGGGAAAAAAGGTGCAGTACTTATGAGGATAAATTTTATTTAAAGAGTTTCATAAACTAGTTTGTATCTTCAGACATTGCCATTCCCAAGCCCATATAAAGGAGGAGGGTGGCGTCAGGTTGAGAGCCGGCCTTAAAAAACTACTCAAATCATTAAACATGAATCCTGAAAATATGTAGTTTCATGAACTAGTTGAGGGTAATTTATCTCTTATGTAAACAATAGAGAGAAAAGAGAGAGTTAACGTGTGGAACGAACAAGTTTGAGAGAGTATGGAATGGGGTGTAATGAGGTAGAAGACTTTGGTTTCATAGTGAGAGCTTGAACAACTAGTCATCTTATACACCATCTTATTCAAGAATGAACCACATAAATCCTTGCCTGCTTTGTGCTTCTATTTTTATTGCTATTTCTTTACTTTGCTATTGACATGTGCCAGTAGAGGCTTTCTAGCTTCAACAATTTATTATCATTATCATTATCTCATCATCATCATCATCATTATTGTTGTTGTTTTTGAGGGATTTAAGGAAGCGAATTAATAGCTATGAACTAATTTAATAACATCAAGCATTGTTCTTATACAAGCTATAAGCATACACCAGCCTTTAAAAATAGTTAATGTTACACAGTATGGAATCCTACTAGACATAAGAATATCTAAAAAAGAAAATAAAAAGGTTTAAATCCAAGGACTCGATTTTGATAATTCAAGGACAACTCCCATATCTAAGAGTGTCTTTTAATCATCAATAGAACCACTTTCTTGGATAATTCAAAGACCCTTTGGAGTTAATACTTCCAATTAAAGCGTGGTCAAGGTGTCATTCCATTTCATTCACCTCTAAGCAATCATTTTCATCTTTAGTTGTTGCCCTTGCATCAGATTTTTGCAGACACTATACAAGCCTCCAACCAGAAAAATCCCACCTAAAATACTACAAACGACAATATTAATTATGTTAAATTAATTTATATCTCTAATTTGAAGCTCAAACATATAAATTAAACCCTTACATCATTTTAAACAAGAAAAGTAAATTACCTTACCAAATTAATCAATTCTCCCAAGAGAAAACTTGAGCAAATAATTTTGATTATTAGAAACAATGGGGTTGACATGGCTAGGAACATGGGACCCTTCTTATCAATGCACCAAGCCTGTACATAGTATGAAACACCCATAATCATGATGCCCTCCATCAATAACCACTTTATCTCTTGATGAACAATAGATTTAGTGAAAAACATCATGTGTACTAAGGGTGTGCATGGGCCGGGCAAGCCTGAGATTGGGAAAAAATTAACCCAGAAAAGCCTGGCCCAAGATAGGCCCAATAAGGGTCCGAAACCATGCCCAAAGCCCAAACTTTTGATACTGTCGGGTTCAGGCTTATATATATATATATATATATATATATATATATATATATA
>JAOXJP010083029.1:0-14925 GCA_025762735.1 Platanus orientalis | reverse complement strand
AAACTGTACAAGATTACACCCTGAAATTTCAGCACCTCTCTTTTCCAAATCCAAAATCAGAAAGTTGTAAGACAGAGAAAGGATCCATGGCAGCGAACAGAAGCAGTTTCCATTTCTAGGGACTTATAAAAGCATCTTGAGCAGGAAGAAAGAAAAAAGAAAAATCAATAACTACAACAAGTTCCTTATTAAATACAGCAGTGTCACAAAACCAACGAGATAAGAATCAATATTACGATGAAAACAGAACCGTCCCAATGGGAAAAAGAATATAGACTCACATGCAATGCCTTCAATTCCAACTGTTGTCGTTTTGCATTTCTAACAACTTCATCGAAGTAGATAGCCTCCATGTCATATCTAAGAAAAAGAAAAGAATATAGGCCATAAGCAAGAAGCAAGCTTCCAAATTCAATGATGCAAGTAACATCATCTGTATCTAATAAATACCCAGGAAGACAATAACATCAAGTGTCCATTATATTATAACAGGCAGTCTGGCACATATATTAAAGGATCTTGTTGGAAATAGTTTTACAATAGACAAATAGGAAGGCAAAGAACAGTGAACCTTAAAAAAGCATATGAACCGAATAAACAAATGACTGAATCTGAGCTGGTTATAATGATGCTTTCTTGGAAAACAAGACCAACATGATTGATAGTTCACACTTCACCAGTCAAGTAACAGACAATGCAATATCGCCTTTGTGTTCTCTTGTTCATTACCAACTTACCATGCATTGATTAGTTCGTAAGTGAAACATTTAGGCCACATGATGACACCAATTGCCTGCATATTTTATCAGCCATTTAAAGTTCCAATTTTGTCAAGCACAAACCCAATTTTGTCATCTCTTCTTTTTAGGTAGTTAAACTGGGATTAAACTTGAGATGCAGGGGCTCACATGACTCCATAGTCCCCTTATTCCTCATGTGACAAAAATGGTATACAGGTCAATCATGTGGACCACATGTGTGCCCCCTCATAAAAAGAACACATGTGAGGTGCATGGCCAATCACAATTTTTAAAAGAGAAGGGAATTTCAAGGACAGAAGAGTTGTAGGGTAGGATACTTCTGATATGTCATTTTTGAACTATGGATATGTAATTGTGATCATGGGGAGCCTTAGCAACATTATTGAAAAGAAACAAAGATACTACATATTCAAAAGAATAAAAAATCGCCTTACTCTGAAAGATATATCTCTAAAATTGAACTGAGCTTCTTTCCAAAACCTGATACTGGGCCACTTTGAACAGTTTCCTCAATTGCTAACCAACGCTACAGAAAATCAACAGAGTCTCATATGAATTATTTGACAATTAAAACACAAGAACTGCAGCAAAGCAGATTGATTCTTTGACTACCTCATCTGAGGCCAAATTACTGAGCTTCTCATTGGCGATCTCTTCACACCGAACCGTAGCAACCATTACCTAAACAATGGGAAAACATGATACAAATATCATATATGAAGGCTTGATGACTTTCCACTAATCAAATGAGGCACAAAATAAACACCTTGTGAGCAGGAAGATCAAGGTCTTTATTCTCTCTTATAACTTTCCATATCTGTTGTGCACTAAAAGAAAATCCTGAAGCAGGGACAACACCCTGTCTGTCTCCAGCAAGTCCTCCAGGAGCAATAGAATGGAAAAACCGCTGCCGTAATTGTGCAACCTGTAGAAGATAACATGTAAAGCTAGAACATCCGGTTGTGAACCTTCAACAAGTATTTATATCAATATTAATGTCCCTTATGGATTAAAAAAAAATGGATGGCAGAAGAACTCTTTAACATACTATAGCCAGTCACAAAACAGTTTGAAGAAGACTAAGATAAAAATGATGCTATTAATAATATATATTCCATGACCAGAAGATGTTTGTGAGAAAAATGCTCACATATAGCAAAAATCCTATGCAACAAAGTAACCGTTAAGATGAATGCAGGAGAATTAGTAAATCGATTACTGTATTAAAGAGCTACCTGTTCTTTGAACTGCTCTTCCTTCTCTTCATAACTGGATAAAGCTGTGACCTCCACCTTTAAGTAAAGAATGTGTAGATCAGAATAAAGCATTTTTCTTTTAATAAATTGGCATGTACACACATATGTAGACTTTCTTCAGCACAAGTGAAGACTCACATTAAAAAATTCACTGAGAGGAGTCTTCTTGTGGGCCTGGGGCTTAGAAACGCTATCCCATATCTGCAGAGATGGTTACTATGACAATATAGATGAAAAAAGTTGCAGCAACAAAACTACAACATAAGAAATAATAAAGGTACCTTCTGAATATCTTCCCTTAGAATTGGCTCTAAATGCTCAAGTGGAGTCTACAAGACAATAATGAATAGGCTCAATATTGAAAATGGAACCACAATGAGTATTAATGCACATGGTGATTGACAAATATCTTCTGAGAGAATTTTAACAAACCTTTGTTTTATCACGAATAACAAACAGCAGTGTTGTTTTACGAGGGCTAAATAAACGCATCATGACCTACAATATTTAGAAATTAAAAATTAAAAAGCCAGATAGTAATAGATAATGACCACATCATAAACTATTAACTAGGTCTCCCAAACCCCAACACCACCGGAAAAAAAAAAAGGGTTGGCAGTACCTGAAACACTGTTTTAAGAAGAGGTTTGTTGGCAGCCTGCTCCCGACCAATATCATGGCACCACCTAGACAAAATCACATATAATGATCAATCAAACCAACTAACAAACCAGATCACTAAAGGCAAACAAACAAGCGGTCTATATTGCAGAACAATAATGCATGAAACTTTAGGACTCACATGTTTATTAGTAGAATATCTGAAATTGCCAAAGCAAATAAAGCACTCTGTTTCTCAAATGCAGTATCGTCCTGAAAACAATAGAGATAATACATTACTCACAAAAAATGTCCAAAGCAGAACTACCAGTTTATACACAATAACTTCCACCAAAGGAAAACTTCTATCAATGAAAGACGTTCCACATTGAATACAAATATTTGCATATAGAATCTGTTAAGAGAATTATATAAAGACACAAAGGTAAAGATGGAGATGAAATTTTGGAACAAAGAAACAGTTTGGCAAGAGGAAAAAACAAAGGAGAAAGAATAGAGAGAGGGATGCTAAGACCATATAAGAAGAGTAGACAATAGCAACTCAAATACAAGGTTAGATGAAACAAACAAGTTCATCACTACAACATGCAGCTTAAAGGCTAATATAGATTACGGCATAAATACCAAATGGTCCCAAAAAAATTCTCATGTAAAAAATTCCTCTCACTTATTCCAAAAAGAGTTTAAAAACCAACAGCAGTAGGGAAAAAAAATTGTTCACTGTTCCAACCAGCAGTCCTCCATCAATTGTCTCAATTCCATTGAACAAAGCCTTACCCCAAGTCCCAACACTACTTGGAGTCCTACATGAATCCTGTTCTGTTCCGCCATTCCACTCTATCTAGGGCCAAGGCCATGGAAATGGAATTAATTCATAGAATTTTCTGGAAGTACATAAAAACATTGTAAAAATCATGAAAATCATGGAACCATTATGGAAAGGTTGGACTGTTAAAATGAACACCAATACACAAATTGGAATCTATGATGGTTGTAGGAAACCGATAGCCTATGACCTACACTGTCACATATGTATAGGACACTAGGGATTAGAAGGAAAAAAGAAAAAGAAAATAATAAAGCAATATATCCATAGAGTTAGAAAATGATAAAGATCATCCATTGGGCATATGTGGTGAGTGTGCTGGTCGGCCCATTAGGTGTATGTGACTCAACTAAGGTGGAAGCAACTGCATGTCTAATGGGCTTAAGAGAGTCAAAGGCAATGGGCTTAACCGGGTCATCATTGAGGGAGACCCTACGACAGTGGTTAGTTGGAGGAGTCAGCGGAGGAATTGGGGTCTATGGGAATGCATATCATCATTGAAATAAGAGACTTATCACATGAGATGACAGTCTCATTCTCTCATGTCCTAGGGATCAAAATGGATGTGGATACATTAACTAAATGGGGAGTTAAACAAAGATCATTGTTCAATGGGAATGAAATTCCCCCATCCAGTATCTTTTAATTTTCTGTTTCCTTTTGCTTGTATCAACTTTCTTGTATATCCTCTTTTCTTTGAATAAAATTTCTGTGTTAATTCATCAAAAAAACAAAAATAAATAAAGAAACATCCACACCAGGAAATGTATAGAATCCAACCACTTATCCACAATTCAATGGAAACATAATAAAAATGATACCTTAAATATCCAACCACATACCCACAATCTCTCCGTGGTTTAAAAGAACTCAACCTTGATGAGCGTAAGGATTGGTAGCGCTCATAAAAATCTCGGTCGATGTGCTGAAACTCTAATGCAATGAACCATGTACAGTTAGAAACTGGCCATCCTTTCCATTCGAAAGGATACTTCTAGTACCCAATACCTCTAGTAGAAACAATCTTATCATCTAGAACAATTAAGTGTCCTTAAGCTTGGCAACTGGTGGCAGTTTGATTGTTTGTTCTTCATTTCTTGTCTCATGATGACAACGATAAACAGTCAAAGTCCTCCATGTTAAAGATGTATTAAGACCCATATCATCTAGTAGCTCCATGACATCGGCATTAGCGCTAAAAATTTTGATGTTGATCTAGGTGTCAAGCTTCAATATATCTACATTTCCCTTCTCTGAATATATGCAATGGGGGGAATCAAAGGATCGATTCATCTCTATAGAGATAAGTCTTTCAAGCTTGCCATTGACGATGGGATGCTCTCTATTGTGGAATAGGGCAAAGAACACCCTCAGCACATTGAGTTTCCATTGCTATTATTGGAAAATGTGAGGTGTTTTTTAAAAAGGCTGGCGATTGGAACCGTGAAGTGGTGTTGAAAGAGACCCTTCAATTTTCTGGGGGGTTTCTTTTTTTGTTTCAAGCATCCAACAACTGGGGATCTTTCATTCATATGACTTTTTTTCTTCGATAAAGAAAATTTTCATTAAAAGGAGGGGATAAGGCATCCCCAAAGCCAGGGAAAAAAACAACAGCAAGCCACCCAACTAAACTTAAGGGAGCTCACACCCTTTAACAATATTAACCCAATCATCCTTAATATCTGCAATGGAAAAGCCCAAAAAATCTTCACAGTTGACAGCCCACAAAATAAATCTTTCCTTGCCCTCATAAAGACTGAAGGTTCCACATAATTCTCAAAGACCCGACTGTTCCTTTCAAGCCAGATAGACCACTAAATTGCTGGCAGAAATAATCACCATAACACCTTTCCTTTATGCATCTTACAAGGAGGAAACCATTGCTGAAAAAGAGAAGGGTAGGAAGCCGGAAAAACCCACATCACATTGGGTTCAAATAAAACCGAGGACCACACTTCCCCGGTGAAAGGGCAATGCAGCAAGATATGAGAAGGCGATTAAGCATCCCCAATGTGTGTGTGTTGGGGGGGGGGGGGACGTTTTGGAGAATATGACCTCTTTTTGAAGAAAAACCAAAGTTGGGATATGGTCTCTAATAACAGTTCACACAGAACTTTACAGGGTGCTTTGATTCTCCAAATACCCACCCAAATAAAACCAGGATCTTCTTGCATCTCCATGATCCCATAGGGGGATTTCCCCGAAAAATCACCATTATTCCTGGGCAGCCATATACAGCAATCTTCCCTATCAACACACAGGAGACAATGCAATACAAGGTCAAGAAGCTGGGGCCATTTAGTCCATCTCCCAATCATACAAAGAGCATCTAAGAGGGATGTTCCATCCATTCAAATTCAACCCAACATTCCAACAGCTTGCAACAAGAGCTAGCTTATCAATTGCAAGGGAAAAAATCCTAGAAACTTTCTCCCTTAGAGGCCTGGTACAACACCATCTATCATGCTAAAAAAGTGTTATTGCCCCTCCCTATGTCCATGGCAATAGCCTGCCTGAAAAAATCCTGTTAAGAAAAAATACCCTTCCACAGACTTACCCCATGAGTCCCCATTACCTTCTTAGTTTCCCATTTATTAATAATCCCATATTTTCTTGCAATCACATTATGCCAAAGGCTTCCATCTTCAAGCCCAAAGCTCCACAACCATTTGGGAAGGAGGGCACGATTAAACTCCTGAATCCATCTGATAGCCAACAAGCCAAACTTCAAAGGCTTTCACATGTCCTTCCAAGCTACCAGGTGGGGACTCTTAGAGCCTTTCCACTTTTCTCATAAGAAGTTGCCTTACATCCTTTCGATCCGATCAGCTACAAAAGATGGGATAACAAAGAGGGACATAAAGTGGGGAGGCTATCTAGCACCGACTTGATGAGAGTAACTTTACTCCCCTTAGATTGATACATTCCTTTCTAGTAAGCCAATCTCCACTAAATCCTATTGATGACAGGATTCCAAGAATCTTTTCGCTTATAGGAGGCCCTAAGAGGAAGTCCAAGATAAGAAGAGGGGAGAGATTCTACTTGACAACCCAACGCCTCAACCATATTCCTCAAGTTAGGCACCTACCCTACACCAAACAGCCTACTCTTGGAAAGATTAACCCTAAGCCCGAGACTGCCTCAAAACACCCTATGGCACATCATAAATATCTCATTTGGTTGATAGACCCTTAACATAGCACCAAAGTATCATCGACAAACTGGAGATGCGACAAAAACACACCATCTTGTCCCATAATCAACCCTTCAAGCACGCCACCTTGAAAAGCCCTAAAAGCCTCAACCACAATAAAAAAAAGATAATGAGAGAGGGGGTCACCTTAATGTAAACCCCTTGAACTCTTGAAATAGTTCACAGGTTCCCCATTAAATAGAACCGAAATGGATGTTTCATCCAAATCCTCCATTTTACCTTGAACCACATCCTTCTCATCATATTTTCAAGAAACTCCCAATAAAGCCGATCATAAGCTTTTTCCAAGTTTAGTTGCATAACACCCCATTGGACCCTTCTTCGAGGATCGTATCAATACACTCATTCACAATCAAAACCCCATCCAATATTTGTCTTCCTCTGATAAAAGCACCTTGGAAGCTAGAAATAACCAAGTGGAGCATAGACTTTAGCTTATCAGCCAAAATCTTGGAGATAATTTTGTATAAACTCTCCACTAGGCTGATAGGCCTAAAGTCCTGAATCTAATCCACCCCCTCCATCTAGGAATAAGGAAAGACGTAAGTGGCATTACTACCAAAGTCCGAAAACTATGACTAAACAAAGTCATCGATGGACTTCATTAAATCCCCTTTCAAGGCATCCCAACACTTTCTGTAAAATGTCATAGAAAGTCAGCCAAGGCCTAGGGCTTTATCCTCATCAAAACCCCAGATTGCGTTTTTCACCTCCTCCAATATAGGTCTCTTGAGCTAGTCCCGGTGATGATCATCTAGCTTCTTAAAGTCTATGCCAACTAACGTGGGTCTACGTAGTCTTGAATTAGTATAGAGTTCCTTTAAAAAATCTATCACATGAGCCTGAAACACAGTGATGTAACATGCATGTAGGTGAGTGAAGTGTGAGCATAGGAGATATGTATAAAATCAGAAAAGCAATAAAGTGATATAAACTAGATTCCTACTTGCACCAATCACATATAAAATTAGGTGATTCTTAAGTTAGGATCATCATGCATTAGAAGAATTAGGAAAAATAAAGTAATAAACAATAAATAAACCTAATTATTAAGAAGTGCCATTTTACAACAAAATCTTTATTCATCGGTCTCAAAAATTCCATCTCTGGTTTGATTCCCCACAAAAGCATTTGGAGGTGGTCTGTTTATCTTTCAAAGGTCAATTTTTTATGTAAAGCACCTATCTGGATAAACTTGTTACCCTGGATCATTTAAAGAGTAGAGGTTGGAAATTGGTTAATAGGTCTGTGATGTGCATGAGTGAGAAGGATACAATGAATCATCTCTTAATTCATTGTCCCATGGCTTGTCAAGTTTGGCATTTCCTTCTCTTTCATTTCAATGTTTCATGTATTTTGTCAATGATATTGTCTCGGGTTGGTGGCTAGGTGATTTGGATGGTGTTCCTAAAATCATTTGGCCCTACTTGCCTTGGGCCATTTGTTTGGGGGGGGGGGGTTGGAAGAAGAGGAATAAAAGAACTTTTAAAGGAAAATTCTCTTCTCTGGATGTCTAATCATGTCTCTCTTTTTAGACTTTTATTTGATTGGTTATCTGTTTCTAGGGACTTCAACAAGGGGGTTTGGGAGTCTTTCTGAGCAATATTGTCTAGCCTTTGTCTAGATACAAAAGGCCCATAGAACTGCCAAACGTGGTTGCATCAGTCATTGTCTAGTATATCGAGCTTACCATGTCATTATAATGAATCAATGCATCACATATAAATCTAACTGCCTAAATTGAGAACAAATTCCAAGCTTGAAAAAGCCCAAACCTCCAATCCTCCTTCTACAGCAATTGTTAAATCCCAAAAACATATATAGGAAATGATTCACAGGCCCAACAAAAGGGTAAAGGGACAATACAGACCATCCAATCCACCTTTCATCCACTCCAAATAAATTTTCCCTTTAAGTTTGAAAGGGTAAAGGGGCAATACAGACCATTTTCCTAGCAGCCATATCCACATCAAAACTAGTTACACCCAAATACTTGACTCCCGTAATTGTTGTTTGTTGCAGAGATCCGACAAATACCTCACTCCTTCTAGAAATGCATTTATGCAATGCTATCTTTAGAATCTCCATAGCCTTCCCCTCATTTCCTTCTTCTATCTAATCAGGACCCCCTTTCTCAAGAAAAGATGGATTGAAGTTGTCTCTAAAACTCCTACTACCGGCAGTCATGTGTCTTAAAATCTAACAATTTGTCCCTCATAAATGTTTGAACTTTTTACCTTTGGAATAATGTCGTGAGCACCCAAATATCCCATAGAAGGGGCCAACCTAATGCTCAAATAAGAGAAGTATACAGTTGGTTGGCATACCTGCAAATAATTGGATAGAAAAGCAAGAAGAGAAGAAGAAGAAGAAGAAGAGAGAATACACGATAGGCTTGTGGAATGGAATCGTATGAGTTATTTTGTTTCATACTAGGTATTTATATTTAATACCTTATTTGTATACAGAACTTATTGTATATAAAAATACATGGGTGTATAATACCCTTATACCAAAAATACCCTTAATACACTTATCCCATGTACTCCAACACTCCCCCTCAAGCTGGAGAATAGTTATTACACATTCCCAGCTTGCCAATCAATGACATAAATGAAACACCACTTAGACCTTTTGTAAAGATATCTGCAAGTTGAGTCTTCGTTTGGATATACGGAATATAGATGCTTCCCTTCTTGATATGATCCTTTATAAAGTGATGGTCTACTTCCACATGTTTTGTCTTGTCATGCTGAATGGGATCATGTACAATGTTTATAGCTGCCTTGTTGTCACAACAGAGAGTTATAGGTCCTTGTATTGGGAAGTCAACTTTGGTTAACAACATCTTTAGCTATAGGGTCTCACAGATCCCATGGGCCATGGACCTAAATTCAATCTCTACATTAGACCTTGCAACCACGGATTGCTTCTTACTTCTCCAAGTAACCAAATTACCCCCTACAAATGAGAAATAACTTGAGGTGGATCTGCAATCTATTAACGAACCTGCCCAATCAGCATCGACATATCTCTCAACCCAAGAATATCCATATCTTTGATACAAGATACCCTTTCCTGGACAACCTTTTAAATATTTGAGGACTCTGTATGCTACTTCCAAATGATCTTGTATTGGAGCATGCATAAATTGGTTGATGACGCTTAATGCATAAGTTATGTCAAGATAGCTTAAGGATAAATAAATAAAACGCCCAACAAGTCTTTGAGATCTTCAAACATCAATGAGTCTTGTGTTGTCATTTTCCTTCAGCCTGTGGTTCGCTTCTATAGGAGTTGCACATGGTTTACAACCTGTCATTCCTATTTCCTTTAGCAAATCCAATACATACTTTCGTTGAAAAAGAAAAATGTTTTGATTTGATCTGGCCACTTCTGTTCCTAAAAAATATCGAAAGGAGCCCAAGTCTTTAATTTCAAACTCCTTTGATAACTTCTTTAACTGTGCAATTTCAATAAGGCTGTCAATTGGGCAGGGTTGGCCCGAAGCCCGATATGTCAGGCCCGAAAAAAGAATTAAGCTAGGCCAACCTAATTTCAGGCTGGGCTGAGTCTGGGTCCAACTTTTAAGCTTGAAGTTTTATTTGGGCAAACTCAATTTCAGCCCAAGGCCCAGCCTGGCCCGAACTTGTTAGCAAATAATAATTTTATTTATATGTTGATTTTAGGTCTCTCTCTCTCTCTCTCTCTATATATATATATATATATATATATATATATATTTTGGATCCATATATTTTTAAAAAATTTACTATCATCAAATAGTTCAAGTGTCAATTGTTCAAAAAAAACACATATAATATGGATTTAGGGGAAATTATGGGCCTAAAAATTAAGAAGAGTTTTATTCGGGCAGCCCAAACTCGACCAAAAGCCCGTTGTTTTAAAACAGGCTGAGTTTGGGCCCAACTTTTAGGTCCAAAGTTTTATTCGGGCCGAGTTCAAGCTCGGGTAAAACATTGTGAGCTACGTTTGGGCAAACCTCAGCCTGACTTAGCTTAGCCCGATTGACAGCCCTAAATTTCAACATTATCATTCCTTGTGACCACAATGTCATCCACATAGACTATTGGTGTTATGATCGTAGATCCCTGACGTCTGGAAAAGAGTGTATGATCAGTTTGGATTTGTTTATAACCAACATTAAAAAAAGGGTGACCCAGTGCACGAAGCTCCCACTAACGTGGAGTTTGGTGAGAGCCAGATATATACAGCGTTACCCCCATTTCTGGAGAGGTTGTTTTTGTGACTTGAACCTGCGCCACCAAAGACAATAACAGTAAGCTTTACCGTTGGGCCAAATAGCCCTTTCAAACCATGCCTGAGGTGATTGCTTCAAACCATATAGTGCTTTCTTCAATTTACAAACTTTTCCATGAGAATTAGACACATGGAACCCAGGTGGGGTCTCCATTTATACTTCCTCATCCAAATTTCCATGTAAAAAGGCATTCTTCACATCAAAATGTAATAAGGGTCATCATTGATTTGCTGCCAATGATATAAGTACTCTTACAGAGTTTCATTTTTGCAACCGGGGCAAAGGTTTCTTAATATTCGATACCATACCATTGAGTATACCCCTTAGCTACCAGCCTTGCCTTGTATCTTTCCACGAATCTATCTGACTTATACTTGACCGTAAATACCCATTTGTAGTCTACCAACTTCTTCCCCTTAGGGAGATCAACTAATTTTCATGTCTTGTTCCTTTTCAATGCTTGCATTTCTTCTTCCATAGCATTCCTCCATTATGGTTGTTGCAAAGCATCAGATACACTGCAAGGAACAGATATAGCAGACAAGGCATAGAGAATTTGCGAAAAGTTGGTGAGAGTGAATGATACGACACAAAATTAGCCAGTGGGTGTTGAGGACAAGATCTCACCCCCTGTCTAACTGCAATTGGCTAATCAAGATTCTGATCTTCAGGAAGAGATTCAGGATTAGGAGTCAAAGGGATAGTTACATTACTTATTTCAGGAGTGGGTTCCGAAGTAAAAACTTGGAGTGATTCATGAGAAGATGAATCTTGTTATTTTTGTCCTTGTTCTTGCATAAATCATTGTTTCTTCCTTCGGCTACAGTATTTCAATTTGTTTCCTCCTTCATCACCATCCTTGTTTTCCTTTTCTTAGTCATTCTCCATCTTTCTTCCAATACCATCAAAGTGGTAAATAGGTACTGGGATAGGAAATGGAACCAAAGTCGAAGACAACTCTTCACTCATAGATTTTCCCCCCTGAAAGGATGTCTGAGTAAAGCAGAAGAATGGAAGAGACTCAAAGAAAGTAACATCACATGATACAAACTTACAACAGGTAGAAGGATGGTAACACTTGTATCCCTTTTTATTAACATCATAGCCCAAAAACATGCTTTTTGGTGCTTTGGGATCAAGTTTAGACCGTTCCAACTTAGGAATATGAACATAGCAGATGAAGCCAAATGTTTTTAGAGGTAAAGGAAACAATGGAGAATCAAGGGAAAACACTTCAAGTGAAGCTTTGTAAGAAAGAACTCTGGAGAGCATCCAGTTCATGAGGTAGACTGCCATTTGAATGGCTTCAGACCAAAAAGTCCTACGCACATTCATTGTGAACATGATTACACGTGCAATCTCTAAGAGGTGTTTGTTCTTCCTCTCTACTACCCCATTTTTTTCGGAGTTCCTGGACATGTGGTCTGATGAACAATACCACACACATTAAGGAATGATGTTAACTCATGAGAAAGATATTCCCCTCCATTATCTGAACGTATAATTTGAAGCTTGAAATTGAATTGGGTGCACACCATAGAATAAAATGATTTAAAGACAATATTCACATCACTCTTATGTTTAAGTAAGTAAAGTCAAGTAGTTCTTGAATAGTAGTCATTCACGAAAGTTACAAAATACTTAAAGTCGGACAAAGAAGTAGTGGGTGCTGGACCCCAAACATCAGAGTGCATAATTGAGAATGAAACTTATTTCTGACATGATTATGCGTAAATATGTTATACAAAAGGTCAAATACAATGGTGCAAGCATGGGGGGACACAGACTTTAGTCACACCATATTCTATGAAAGCACGCAGGCCAGATCCAACGACAACTGTGAGTAGGGTTCCTCTTGAGGATGTAGAAGACCTACATTGGTGTTTAACAACCAAGAATCTATTCAACGAAGGAGCCACTGTATGTCTTGTGGCCTGGAAGCATCACGTCGAACATGGTGGCAACTCAAACCCGCCCAATCTCTCTCAAATTCCCATGGTTTGTAACCAAACTACTCCCAAATGAAAGATTAGTAAAAAACGGTAGGTCTGTACCAGATTAAACAAAAAAAAAATCATTTGTTTTATCATATCTATGGATTTAGCGTAATCTGACCTGTTTTTCACCCAGAAGAAATTTGTTGGAAACACACCTTTCGATGCTTCTAAAAATCACCAAAAATCTCCAAACACCATTTTGATCCACGCTATGCCTTCGCCTTGCTCTAACACACATACGGTCAGGCTGACGTTAGCATCTGTACAATTGATGCTAACCCTATTTTCAACAGTGGTTCAATCTCCTCTACCTCTCTAACCTGCTCTGATACCAAGTTGGTTGGCGTACCTGCAAATAATTGGTTATAAAGGCAAGAAAAGAAGATAGAATACACGATAGGCTTGGGAATGATGAGGACATTAGGTCCAGGGGTACTTTTCAGACTTATCAAAGGCGTCGCAGGAGATCTAGACCATTGCTTTGGTTCAAATAGGTGCCCACATGATGTTCCAGACCTGGGAGGCTTTAGATTGATGTTTAGACTTTATTTTCATGCTTAGTAGTAGTTATTTTTATTTGTTGCACATTTATTTATGTCTCTTTGTAGGGGGGTACAAATTTGAGGGTATTTTGGTCCTAATTTGTCTAATTAGGGATATTATGTTTCTTTATTGTTTTAGGGGTATTTTATGAGGGGATTCTTTCATTAAAGCTATTTTGGTCCAAATGACCTAACTTTGTAATCCCTTGGCGTGGGATGCTCTATAAGAGCAACCCCATGCATCTTTCTCTTCATGCATGAATTTTTTAATTTAAAAATTGTCTCTTCTTCTCTCTTGGCTCGGTTAGAGCTTGAAGAAACCCTGGAAGGGGCATTAGGAACTCCCAAGTTAACAGTGGTGGTGGTCAGCCCCTTCCCTTTGGGTTAAAAGGAATTTCTTCTTCTCATATCTTCTATATTTTTGTATTTCTCAATTTTTTTATAATCTAAAAAAAATTTCAGCTTTGAAGTTTTGATTCACCAACTCAAAAGGATTGAAGTTTTGAGGAATTTCGAACACACAAACTGTTCAATACTGTTGGGCGACACACCTGAAAGTGGAGGACTTTGAGACTTTGATTTTCTCCAACACCGTAGGAACTCTACAAGGAATTCCTAAAGTGGGGCGGCACACCTATAAATCTGGGCAGATTTTCGGCTTCATCAATTAGGATTGTTTCTCTTCGTTTCGAAGGGAGCATTGTGGAGGGTTTTGCTAGGACACAACAAAGGACTTCAGCCATTACAAAATTCAGGTGTTCTCTTTAATTTTCAGCACTCTTTTAATGCCCTATTTGAATAGTTTTAGGTGGTTGTATTGGCATATTGTGGTGGACTGTTTTGGCTACTTTTCTGGGTATTCTATAGACCTACAGCCCATGTTTTGTGGGGTTATTTATTCCCTAACCTAGCCTTTTACCATCTCTTGCAAACCCCTATAGTTGAGCCCACTAACTCTCATTCTTTGAACTACTTAAATTTTAATGTTCTCCACATGTTTGATAAAATTCCTAAACAAGTAGTTTGCTGGATTTTGTTTTATCAGTCTATAGGACTTTTCCATCTCTTTGGAAAAGGTCCATTAGGCCTATAAAACATCACATTTCTACATTAATTTTTATATTTTAACATTCCAATGAGTGTGTTTGAACACCCAGAATTTTCGGCTAGCAAGATTACCTGTATTTGTTCTCTAATTTAGTTGGTAATTATAGACATATAAATTACGATTCAATTATGTCACTACTTTGTTTACCCTAACTCTTAATATAACATATCTAATACAATTGAAAAACAACCTAGATTAACATGATTTGGTACTAGTAGGAATCTTGGTTATTATGCTACATTATTTTTGTTATTCTATGTTTGATCTCCTATGGCACACACTCACAAACCTACATGCATGCTGCATCCGGAAATAGAA
>JAOXJP010083019.1:0-14927 GCA_025762735.1 Platanus orientalis | reverse complement strand
GTCCTCCCCCCCCAGTTCTTTTTGTTCTCTTTTAAGTGCCACACAAATCTATATTTGGCTATTGTATGATACCACCCACTTATTAATAAAAACCATGTTATTCAGCAAAACAAAAAAAGAAGATACGTCTTTGACTTTTCAATATCTACTACCCTCGACATAACTCCACAACGGACGACAATTTTTTTATTTTCTGACGATTAGGCATGTCAAGTTCAAAATACTTTAGCTAAAACCTCAAATTAATTTTTTCCTGCCCCATAAAATCAAGAGGATGATACTTCTCCACAAGATAACAAATATCATTAAATTTATACAATTTAAAAGTATCCTTTGGATCCAAAGCTGAACTAAGCGTCAAAAGTTTCATCGTCCGCTCACCAAACCTATTATTGAACTCTTGCAATTAAAAGTTAATGGTAACATTAAATATGCCAAAATTATAATGATCCTCCACTGTAATGTGATCCCATTGGTAGCGACCACAACCTTCAACATAATAAACACTCAAATCTAAAATATTAATCTCAAATTGTTTAGAGAACAAGATAATATTCTCAAGTAAATTATCTCACTCATCTTTTCTTAGTTTTTAGATGAATATTTTTGTAGTTGAAACTAAAGGTATAGCATTCGAGATGTCTTGAGATTTTTGCTACAAAGCTTGACAAAGAACATCAGTAATACCCATGATTTTCTTCATTAAATGCTAAATGAATATAAATTCAAAGGATGTAATCATTTTAGAAGCTACATTAACAACCTCACGTTGATAATAGGTTGGTCTTTCTTTCCTAATATTTTTAAACACCGAACAAGTTGCACCAAACATCCTTACTAGGCTACAAATATAAATAAATAAAAAAGGAACCCCCACAACAATCACCAACTTGTTTCAAAGTACCAACTTAGTTAACTCTTTTTTCGGTTTAAAATTCCTGAGCAGTTTATAGTTCATTATGACATTTATATGAAGCACCAACCATCTTGATAATGAAATTCAAATTTTGGAAGAACTCATGGACAAAAATATATCTTTAGATATAGCAACTAATTCTAATTGTAACCAGTGAGCAAACCAATGCACATAATATGCATAAGGATCATCTTTAAAAAAATAAGGCTTACTATTATTTTCATTCACCACGCATATTGCTTGTACCATTATACCCTTGCTCACAAATATTATAAATATCAAGACTATAACGGAAAAGAATGACTGATATTTCATTCTTAAAATTCAATGTTGATGTGTCTTTATTTTAACATGAGCAAGATCAAAGAAGCACTCTTGTATAAAACCGTCTTTTTCAACTAAATCTAAAAACAAAAGTCATTTGTTCTCTCTTAAACTCATCATATGCCTCGTCAACAATAATACAAAATTTGGAATTTCCAATATCTTTACAAATATTATTCCGCACTTTAGTTGTAAAAACATGCAAAATCTCCTTTTAAATTGTATGTGATGTATACTTTATAATTTTAAAAATATATTTTAAAACAAGCTTTGCAACTTTATTATTATATAATGCCAAAAGTTTAACCATCTCTAAGGATTTCCTCGATTTTTCGAATCAGTAGTCTTATCATGAACTCTAAAAGCACATCCTTGAAATGCAAGTCATTAAACAACATCAATAGAAGTTATGATTTCTATCCGATTCTTTAGAATTTGTTTCAAACTCTGCGCATTCATTACTTTATCAATATACCACAATTATTTAAATAAATCCTCACAAGATCCTACTAATTAGAATTTGTTCAGAACTCTGTGCATTCATTATTTTATCAACATGCCCCGATTGTTTAAATAAATCCGCACACAATCTCACAACATAATTATGTGGTGAATAAGGATCCTTCCGACGATGATTCAAAAAGACACATTTCTCTTCATCATTAAGATTTTTCCAATTTTTAAATCCCTTGATAATAAATACATCACAACTAGGACACGCTATTACTTTTATATTAAAAAGATAATATAGTAAACAATATTCAATATACTTAAAAAAAAGAATACTTAAGCCAATATGAAAATTACGTTTATTAATAAGCTTGAAAGCGACAATGATACATTTTTAAACCACAAAGTGGATATTTCAAAAGAAGAAATTGATATGGGTCTGCTTTTAAATAGTCCATCTTATTTCATCACATTGGTTAACTGGATAATCACACATTTGATAACATAATTTTGGATCTCGTTCTAAAGAAATTATATCAAATTCTTCAACATTGGATGATGGAGATTTAAAAAGCTCTTTTTATTCCACTATTAAAGCTCTAAGATGATGTACTTCAAGTTAGATCCTCAAAGATATGAAATGACACTTTTTGGGAATTAAAATTTCAACAGTAGAATCCAAAGTGTACTGTTTTCTAAATTATCAACATCCTTTCTTTTAAAGAACGAATCAATAGTTCTTAACTTGGTCATGAACTTTGATTTTCCAAGTTAAATTACAATAAAGACTAACAATAACTAATATTGATTATTGTAATAATGTTAGTAATAAATTAGATTTAATATCAATAATAATAAATAATCCTGATTCTCCCAATTAGCAAAAAAAAATGAAAAACAATAATGTTCTTAGCATAAGTCTTGCTATCATTCATTAAGCAACTAAATGATCAATTCTTAACTCTTTACTGTCAATACATTGTAAAAAATATTAAAATAAATATATAAAATATGTAGATAATTAAGAGTATTTTTTTCCCTAAATAAAAGAAATTCATTAATAAAAAATTAAAGGATGATAAGATTTAAAAATTTTGGAGAAAAGAAAGAGACAAATTGATGAAGGAACTCACAAGTTTTTGTCGTGACTTAAATCTAGTGAAGGTATAGTGGATTGTCAACTTGTCGTGAAACTGTGTCATAAACCGACATATGACGTAATGGCTTTGCAAAAGCAAAATGACAATCAATAAATCTCCTTTTCGTTGAGGTTGAATAGAGAGTAAGACAAAAGTTGTTTTACTCTTCTTGAAATTGGACTTACCTAGGAAATAGGAAATAAGGGTTTTTTTAGCTATTTTGTGGAGTAGAGAGTCAGGCAAAAGGGCCTTACTATTTTGTTTTATTTTAGTTGGCTAGTTTATCATAACCATTAGATAAAGTGCCTCATCAATGAAAATGAGAAGGAAGGATATAGGGGGCCATATGTCCAAATACATAAAACCTCCCTCCCACCTACATATATTCAAGAAATTTTAAAAAGTTTGGGGGGAGGCCACAGCCCCTTCCCGCCCACACATGGCTCCGCCGATGAGCTAACCAAATTGGCACTTTTAAACGAGCTAGTGATTCTCGTTGGGTTTTCTATTTTTATTCTATGTGTAACCTAGTAAGGATGTTCGGTGCAACTTGTTTAATGTAAAAAAGAATGATCAACCTAGTGTCAATGTGGAAAAGCTAATGTTGTTTATAAAATGATTACATCAGTTGAATTCATATTCATTTTACATTTAATGAAGAAAATCATGGGTATTACTGATGTTCATTGTCAAGCTTTGTGCATCTCGAATGTTATACATTTAGTTTCAACTACAAAAACACTTATCCAAAAATTAAGAGAAAATGGTTAAAATAATTTGCTTGAGAATATTATTTTGTTCTCTAGACAATTTGAGATTGATATTCCATATTTGAGTGTTCATTACATTGAAGGTCTCGGTTGCCACCAACGGAAGCATCATTATCATTTTGACATTTATTAATGCTACCATAAAATTTCAATTGCAAGAGTTCAATAGTAGATTTGGTGAATGGACAACGGAACTTTTGACACGTATCTTAGCTTTGGATCCAAAGAATGTTTATAAATCATTTAAAATTGATAATATTTGTTGTCTTGTGAAAAAATATTATCCTCTTGATTTTACAAAGCATGAGAAAATTAATTAAGGTTTTAATTGAAGCATTTTAAACTTGGCGTGCCTGATCATCCAAAATTACTAAATTTGTCCTCCATTGCAGAATTATATCAATGATTAGTAGAAACAAAAAAGTCAAGACATATTATCTTATTGATAGATCGATTCGTTTGTTTTGACTCTTCCAGTGTCTAAAGCGATTAGCAAATCAACATTTTCAACAAAATTGTTAAAACAAGACTTTGCAACAAAATGGAGGATGAGTTTCTTGCAAATAATTTGGTTGTCTATATTAAAAGAAAAAATGCTAAGAACTTTAGTTCAGATTCGATACTCGATGATTTTAGTTCTCTAAAAGAGGGTAGGCTACAATTTAAATGGACATACTTAGTTTTTGTATTTTTGTTTCTTTTAGTATGGATATACCTACCAATCTACATTATATATATATATATATATATATAGAGAGAGAGAGAGAGGTAAATAGATCATTTATTGATAGTATACGGAGGTAAAGTAAAAGCATACATAAAGGAGGAATCACCGGGAAGGTGATTACCCACAAATAAAAAGAGGCTAAAAAGAAAAGTAGAATAGTAAACCAAAACAATCCAATTATGCAATCTCACTCCATAGGTCGCACCATTTCTTCTAATCAAAGGACCCACTCACATGATAATTGATTAGAGATGTGAAAGATGGCCAATCTTTTTGCTAATCTTTTATCCAAAAAAATATCCTTTTGTTAATCTTGGCACATATCTCTTAAGTTTGAGAGACAATTTTTGTTATACATTTATTGGGCTACAATATACTTCATTGCATCTTCAATTGTGTTTATAATTTTTTTTGTACTACTATATATAGCAGAATACATAGTATGTAAAAAGAAGAAAATAAAACTAATCATAATTGTTTTAGTCCGGTCTTCATAGATAAATTTCTAGCTCCACCAGTGGCAATCTCAGTTTTGGAAAAAAAAAGTAAATCGAAATGCTGGCCAAGAAGCTTGTAATCAAAGTCATGTGTTTCAAGGTCAAGCCTTTTTACTACCCTCTCCACAACAGGCTCCAAAGCCTATTATTTGGATTTGAATTTGGCACCTAAAGGGAGACTTGAATACAAAAAGAGCAACGAACCTACTTCTCATCCTAAGACAAAAGCCAAATTATTGATCCCATTTATCAATAAATAAAACAATAAAATAAAAAATATTGATCTCATTCACCTCTCCCACTTTGAAAACCACACTCTTGACCAAATTATTTTTTAATATTAATCACAGAAGTAACTTCACTATTCTTCAACTCTAACCATACGTAACAAACTTGTCTCATGAGTTTACATGACCAAAGATTATAGGTACCTTAGTAGAGCTAAATATGAACACAAGAGAGCATTAGGATTGGATGGTATTCCAATTGAGGTTTAGAAGTGCAAAGGAGACAATGGTTTGTCCTAGTTAACTAAGTTGCTCAACATAATCATTCTAACTAAGATATGCCAAATAAATGGATGAAAAGCATCATAGTGTCTATCTACAAGAACAAGGGGGAACATTCAAAGTAACACTAATTATCATGGTATCAAGTTAATACGCCATACAATTATACTTTTGGAATGAGTAATTGAGCATTGACTAAAACACGAAACTAGAGTGTTGGAAAATCAATTTATTTATTTTTACTTAGCGATTGATGGAGAAGTTTAGAGAGGAAGAAAGGTCTGCACATGGTCTTCATTGACTTAAAGATGGCATATGATAGGATGTCTAGGTAAAGCATTTGGAGGGGTTTGGAGAAAATGGATCTCAAGTAGAAATATTGACTTAAGGTAAAGATAATGATGAAATGATAACTAATGTCAAGACAACTAGAGAGAGAGAGAGAAAACAAGTTTGCAATCACAATAGATTTAAACTAGTGGTCCGCATTGAGCCTCTACCTCTATCCCTTGGTTATGGATGAGTTGACTAAGAGGTCCTATGTTGTCTATTGTTCGTTGATGATATTGTTTTGAATGACGTGACTAGGCAGGGGGTAAATGTCCACTTAGAATTATAGAGGATGTTGTAAAATAAATAAAAAAAATTAAAACTGACTAAAACAGAATACATTAAATATAAATTATGCAAAAATAGAGTTAAAAAAAGTAAGGTTTTTTTTTTTTTTTTTTTTTTTTTTTGAGAGAGAGAGAGAGAGATGGATGCAAAACTTTATCAGAAATCCAAAGAGAGATACAAAGGCTTTCACCAAGGAAAAAAAACACAACATAATAGAACAAACAACAAGACACAAGCAAAACAAAAGAAAAGACAACAAGGAAAAGTAAACAGAACCGTCCCAAATCAAATACTAATCAGACCCCTCAAAAGAAGAGATAGAGGCCCAGTCCCAAAGAAGCTCAAACAAGCTCAAACACCATAGCCTGGATCCGGTCAAACGGAGAAATCTTCTCCTAAAAGATGCGCAGATTCCTTTCTTTCCAAATAATCAAACAAATAGCCCCAAGAAGAAGCCGCCACAAAACCAGGGGCAGTCCCCCAAGTCACTAACCCACCAACCCGAGAAAGCTTTCTAAATGAGTACAAGAAAACCCAAGCAATACAGAGATGAGAAAGGAAGAAAACCCATAACTTCCTAGCAAGCTGACAGTGAATGAACAGGTGGTCAACCAATTCCCCATCCCTTTGACACAGAATGCATCTATTTGCCAAGTTCCAACCTCTATTCTTCAAGTGATTTAGCGTAAGAATTTTATCCAAAAAAGCAATCCACATAAACAATGCCCTCAGATGCCATATGATCTAAACTCCCATAAAAAGATTTAGTGGAAAAACAACCATTCTTAGATAGACACTCTTCTATCACTCACCCCCAAACTTAACCCAAACTCCAATAAATTGGCCATCAGACCTAACCACTCCTCCCACAGCCAATCATTAAGATTCCTCCTCAACCTAGGACACCAGTTATCCAGCCCGAATGGTCATAGTTGTCAGTGACCATACCGAGAGGCTAAGAAGCAATGGAGAAGATCCTACAGAACTTATCCTTAAGAGGGGAACTACCAAACCGAATCCTCCCAAATACCTATGGAACTTATCCAAACCCGATCTTTTTTTTTTTTTTTAACAGTAATTAAGAGGCAATTTATTGAAGAAAGAAGGAAAAAACAAAAAAAAAATTTCACCTAGGAGGTGAAAGAAGAGAAACAAACAACAAAAGCACCCCTAATCGAACTCCAATAAAAAAGAGAGCAATAAATGGACAACACCAACTCCTCCCGAGACTTAATTTTATCCTCAAAGATTCTCAAATTCCTTTGCTTTCCACAAGCCCCAACAAATGGCCCCTAGAAGGGCCGACCAAATTTAAGAAGGCAAAGCCTCCAAATCACGAATCCACCATCCCGAGATCAGCTCATGAAAGTGACAAGGAAAAGACCAAAGGATCTTAAGGTAAGAAAGAAGAAACCCCAAACCCAAGACGCGCACATTATAATGCACAAGCAAATGATCTACCGATTCTCCTCATTCAAACATAGGATACATTGTTAGTCAAGTTCCAACCTCTACTTTGCAAATGATTCAGGGTGAGAATCTTATCTAGAAACAAGTTCCAAATGAAGGACACTTTTGAGGAGATACCTGGGATCCAAATCACTTTATGAGGGAAAGCAGGTAGGGGTGTCAATGAGCCGAGCTATGCCAAGCTTTGACCAGCTCAGCTTGGGCTCGTCACGTGAAGACAAAGCTCAGGCTCGGCTCGGGATCAGCTCAACTCGCTAAAAGTAAAAAATGAAGAAGAAAAAGAAGCTGCTAGGTGCATCAAGATCGATTCAAGTTCTGCTCAACTAACCAAATGCAAATTTCCATTTATATAAACAAGCATCCAACACAACAAGGGAAGAGCAAAATGAAGTGTTAAGTCCCAAATATTGGCAAGGAATACAGTTTTGAACTTACTTGGATAAGCAAGAACAAAGACAGTCTAAGGAGATCAGCAACCCTGTGAAGCATCAACGACTCTAAAAGCATCTTCAATTACCTGTATGCTCTTTTCTTGTTTAAACTTCTCTCTTTTTCTTTTTCCCATTTTTTCTTTTTGATTTCTTTCTCCAAAAATAAACAAATCAATTTCATGGATAGCCATTTAGATTTTGCTCTCACAATGTCAACTTCACTGTAAAATGGTGGGATATGGGAAAGGAAGAAAGGGAATTTTTAGGGTTTGGCCGTTTGGGTTTGCTAAAATATTTTAATAGATCTTTTGAAAAGTTAGCTTTATTAAAAAAATAAAATAAAAAATGATTTTCTCATGTTTGATTGTTTCTTATTTTCGTAACGTCTCCTTTTTGAAAGGCTAAAAGACTAAGTCAAACAAAGACAACCGTAAAAGCTTAGCTGTCTCCATAAATCACTCTTCCCAAAGAATTTATTTTATTCTTAATTACTTTTAGACATAGCTATATCTGTACAAAAAATCACTCTTCTCAATACTTTATTGCTATATATTTATAAATCTTAAGAGTCGAGCTCCGAGCTGAGCCAAGCTAGCTCAACTCATTGACAACCCTAAAAGCAGGCGCCCTATCTTTCACCAACTCCAAATAAAGAGACTTCGAAGAGAATCTGCCTTTTTTAGAAATGTTCCACTCCTACCCATCAAACTGAGAGGGATCTGGCCTAATTCCATCGAGCAATCTAAGCAAATCAAAAATTTCACCTAACTCCCAATCATTTAAGTATCTACAAAGCCTAGAAACCCAAATATCACCCACCACATCAAAGAAATTACCCACCCTATCGAGAGGATCAAGGGACAAAGAATAAAAGCACCTAAATGACTCCTTTAAAGGAACCTCATCCACCCACCTATCTTCCCAAAATCTAATCTCTTGCCCCGATCCTAGTTTGAAACAAATAAAATTCAAAAAATTGACTCTATCCTTCTGAATGGACTTCCAAATCCCACACCCATGCCTACCTCGCATCTCCTTGCAATCCCTTTCCAAAATCAATCCAAATCTAGCCACCACCACTTTACGTCAAAGGCTATCTCTCTCAATTCCAAATCTCCATAACCCTTTGGTCAATAACACCCAATTATGCACTCTAATCGATCTCACACCAAGACCCCCATCATGCATCAGCCTACAAATAGACTTCCAACCAACTAAATGATGATGATGACTATCCGAATCATTCCACAGGAAGTTACAAAAATTAGATTCAATCCTAGTAGCCATTGACACCGGAATGGTAAAGAGAAATAAGAAATAACTTGGGATGGAAACCAAGGTAAACTTCAACAAAGTCAATCTACCTCCTTCGAAAAAGAGAGAAGCTTTCAAGGATTCAAGACAAAGAGCAATCCGATCGATAACCGACTCCCAAACCAACTTAGATGTAAAGCTTGCTCCAAACAAAAGACCAATATAAGAAGGTAAAGACTCAATTTCACACCCCAAAATCCATGCCAATCTATCAATATCTAGAATAACCCCACCCTGAAACAACTCACTGTTGGCCAAATTAATATTCAACGCCAGACTGCTTCTAAACATCAAAGACATCTAAGGTAACCAAGTTGCCTCACATTCGCATCACAAAAAATAAAATTATCATCGGCAAACTACAGATGAGAGACCCTACAACCCCCATGGCCCACCAAAAAACCAGGAAGGAAATCCCCTTCCGCCTTCCTAATCATTTTACTTAACACTTCGGATACCATCAAAAAGAGAAGGGGACAAAGAGGATCCCCTTGCCTAAACTCCCTCAAACTTCTAAAAAGACCAGTCGGACTATCATTCACCAACACCAAGAATTTGGCAGATCTAGTACAAAAGAAAATCTAGCTTCTCCATTTAACCCAAAAACCCATTCTCTCCAAGATGTAATCCAAAAAATTTCATTTAACATGATCATAAGCTTTTTCCAAATCAAATTTACAAATAAGGCCATTTCTACCCGATGCCCTCCTATCCTCAATACACTCATTAGTCAAACCCAATCTTACATCAAAAGAAACCAAATCCAAGAAAATGGGTTTTATAGTCATAATGGACTTTCAAATACCACAACCATGAGGCCCTCTGGCTTCCTTCGGATCCCATATCGAATTGTAACCATACTTGGCAACAATGATTTCCTCTATAAACTCTCTTGATCCTCCCTAAACCTCCAAAGCCATTTACCCAAGAGAGCCTAATTATAAAGTCTAATCTTCCTAATACCAAGTCCCCCATTCACAAATGGACTCCACACATAATTATAATTGACCAAGTGATGTGTTCTATGCTCTTTAGAATCACTCCATAAAAAATTCATAAAACACATCTCAATTCTACGAGCAATAAACACCAAAAGAGTGAAGAGGGACATATAATATTTGGTAATGCTCGCGAGGACACTTTCACCAGGATGAGACTACCACTTTTCGAAAGGAAAGGAGCCTTCCAGGTGTCAAGACGTCTATAAATTCTTTCCAAGACCAAATCCTACACCTTCTTTGATTTAAATTTAGCACCCAAATGATGTTCATCTAGCTTACTAATGGTGGAGCATCCAAATCTGTACCGGTTGGCAAGAAATAGAAAGGTGATGGTGAAGGATTATTGGACAGCTATGGGCACTTGGGGATTTTGGAATGTGGATTTGCGCCATGATCTAAATGACTGAGAGGTAGAAGATTCCGCTCGCCTATTGGAAAAGGTTGATCTGTTTTCTTTGCGGGAAGATGTGGAAGACCATTTAAGATGCATATTTGCAAGCAATGGGATCTTCACCATCAAATCATCTAGAGAGGCTAAATGGACAGATGAAGCGCCTTCCAATAAACTGTGGCCGGATATTTGAAAGCTCCACCTCCCCACCAAGATTGGTTTCTTCATTTGGATTTTGCTTAAAGGTCACCTTCCTACCATTGACCTGCTTCAAAAAAGAGGTTTGATCATTCCAAATATATGCTCTTTATGCATGCAAGATGCCGAATCTATTGAACACCTCTTCATCTATTGCCCCTTTGTTACTAAGATTTAGGAGAGACTTCTGAAGGAAGTAAGGCTCTCTTGGGTGATGTCGAACAGCATGGATGTGTTTTTAGCATCTTGGAGATTTGAAAAGATCCCCAAAAAGGGAATGGTCCTTTGGCAGTTATTATCCCTGGCGGCTTGTTGGCTTTTATGGCTTCAAAGAAATAAACGGGTTTTTGCAGGAGATAAAGAGCAAGTCTGTTTGGTCTCTTGCAATGCTAAGGCGCTTACCTCCTTTTGGGGTCTTTGTTGGAAAGATCTTGGGGATTATTCAGTGGCGGCAACTGTTTGAGATTGGGCATTAATTTTCAAAATGTAGTATTGTTGTTTGTTGTTTTCTTGAAGTCTTTATGGATTTCTCATCCATTTTCTTTCTTTAATGAAATTCTACTTATCAAAAAAAAAAAAAATTAGCACCCAGAGAGACTAAGATAAGAGGCAGGCCAGGAGCCAATTTTACACCCCAAATTAATAGCCATATGAGAAATATCCAACACATTGCCAACAAGGGACATCTCACTTTTGGTCAAATTCACCCTGAGCCTTGACACCGCCTCAAAACACCTCAAAATACACCATAGATAGCCCATTTTCCTAATATCAGCATCACAAAAACTCATGGTGTCAGGCATATTGGATATGAGAAATAGACACCTCATTATTCCCAACAACAAAACCAAAGATATCACCATTCTTAGCCCTCCTATCATCCCACTCAAAGTGTCCGACATAATGATAGACAGAAAAGGAGAAAGAGGGTCCCCTTGCCTCAACCCTCTTGACCTCATAAAAAAAAAAACCTTCAAACACCCAATTAAACAAAATTGAAAAAACAAGCAACCATCTACAATCTCCACTCCCCCCAAAAATCCATCCTACCCAATAAATAGTCAAGAAACCTCCAGTTCAAATGATCATAGGCTTTCTCGAGATTTAACTTACAAAGGGCCCCATCCCTTCCACCCTTAAGCCTATCATCAACACACTCATTCGCAAAAAGACCCATCCAAGATTTGCCAACCTACCACAAAAACACCTTGGGATTCCGAAATAATATTCTTCATAACTAATTTGAAACTCAAAGAAAGCACTTTGAAGATAATTTTATATACACTACTCAAGAGGCTAATGGGCCTAAAATCTATAAGCTCATTAGCATCATTCTTCTTAGGAATCAAAGCAAGAAAGGTATTGAGATGAATATAAAATTCCCCACTAGAATGAAACTCCTCTAACACATTCATGAAAACCGACTTGATAATGGCCCAACACTTTTGAAAGAACGAAATCGAAAAAAGCATCAGGGCCCAGAGTCTTATCCCCCTTTATCCCTTTCACCACGCCCCATACCTCCGCCTCATCAGAAGGCCTCACTAACCAAACTGTGTCACCCGAGGAAATAGAATCAAACTCATAATTGTCTATGATGTGGACATCGTGCAGAAACTATTATATGTGCCCCCACACAAGAGAACCAGATTCAAGTGTTGTACCATGTGTGGTTTGATTATGATTTGTTAGGGATGAGATAATTATGTAACAAAGCCTTTTGTGCCATAAGGTTTTTTTGGATTTTTATAAACAAGGGTAATTTTGTAATAAGGCAGAAAAGACAAGGGTATTATAGGGACTTTGTAGGAAATCAACAGCTGGATATTATGTCTTTTAGTGGGTCTTCAAAGTCAACAATGGGGTCCACAACAAGGCAAGTCGACAGCTCCTTCTTAGGAAGTCTTAAGAGTATTTAGGAGTTTCTATTTTTGGCAGTTTTATTCTTGTAAGCCTATTTAAAGTTACTTGGAGAACTAGAAAAAAATCAACTATGAATTATTGAAGGAAAAAAAGTTATTTGTTGGGTTTTATCCCCTCCACATAGTGAAGCCGTATGGCTCCCCAGTGTCTTATCCCTAGCTTATCCTTCTCTTTTCCTTCTTCTATAAACTTCTTCTACTTTCTTCTTCTTCCTCCTTGCTTCTTCTTGCTCTTGCTACTATCATCTTCTTCTTTTCTTCTATCTCGTCTTTCCTGCTGAAGCTTCCTCCATTCTAGAGTATTTAAGTTGCTGGAAATAAAGAAATCTGCAGAGCCAATCATCTATACGCTGTTGCATATCCTGTAGCATTCCATAAGCTAAATCATACCCCTTCAAAAAAGGTAATCTATTCTGGCTTCTTCAAGTCTTCTTCATCATTCTAACCTTCTATGGAATCTAAGAATCCTTTCAAAAAACTCCCAGCTAAATTATCCTGAGTTTGGATCCTTATTCTTGCATTCCTATCAAGTATCACCCTAGTAAAGACCTTTCGCTTATTTTTGTTTTGGGGTTTTTCTTCCTCGTGTATCCCCTTTCTAACCCCTCAAGTTCCTCCCTGATTCTCCTCTATTCTATATAGAAACTAGCCTATGTTTAAGTGTTCTAGGCAAAAATATACTGCAAACTATTCTTTCTTAGGTTTTATATACTTTTAATGTTCAGAATCACTTGAAATTTTACATGCGTATTCAGTTTAGGTATATATCTAACTACGTGTAAATTTTCAGAAAACTCTGACGTGTCTGCAGAGGTATTTTGCTAATATCATGGTTTTGCCCAGAAATTCCAGAAACCCTAAACCAGCCCTATTTCTCATCTTTCCTCTATTCTTTTCATCTCTAATCCTCCTCTATACATTCTACAATTCTCCGTTTTGATTTCTTCTTTCCCTTTTAAGTTTCTTCTAAACTTTGCTATTATTTGGGTGCTCAAAGACATGTTCTTGGTTATTTACATTTTGTCCTAGCTTCTGTAATACATATTTGGGCCCACATCAGTTTGGCATCAAAGCTTGTCATATCCTACATTGGTCCAAAATAGGCCTAACCTGCAAAATCATTTAGATAAAGCTACGTTAAAATCTAGACATTTCCACTTCGATCAAAGAAGGATCTTGAGACCAAGTACAATTCAATTTGGAGGCCAATGATCGAATTATGACTCCTCACCGAAGCCATTTTATAAAAGAATTTGGTGTTTATATCCCCTTACTTTAACCACCTAACCCTAGGCCTTTGATTTCAATAAATTTCTTCCTTTAAAGCCTCCACTTGGAAATTCTTCCTCAAATTATCTCTCAAAGGTCTTTTCATCATCAGACAACTCCTGCCCTTTCCTCAAGAACATCAATATTTTTAATCTTCGCCGAGCAATCCAACTTAAAATCCTCCAAGCAACCAAACTTATCTTTGCTCTAGGAATTAAGTCTAAACTTAAGACACTTAATTTAAGGGCCCAAATTCGATTAGGAGTCCCCTAAAAAGCCTCTTGGGACCACTCAGACTCCACCACCTCCAAAAAAATAATCCTCCAAAAACCACATCTCTTCAAATTTGAAAGGAATAAGCTCTGAAGCCATCTTAAAAGGCTCCAAAAGAATGGGGGCATGGTCAGAGGTTAACCTAGGAAGGGCAATCTAACTCAAACTCATAAATAAGCCCTCACAATTCGAACACGTCAAAAAACAATCAATCCTACTCAAAGGAGAATTTTGGAAGTTGGACCATGTAAATCTAGCCCCTTTCAACGGTTTGTCAATCAACTTCCACCTATCAATGAAAGCCCCAAACTTAGCCATTTTAGAATCATAACAGGACTTTCCTTTCCTTTCATAAGCAAATCTCACTAAATTAGAGTCATCCCCAACACACTAAGACAAGTCCCATCGGGCTTCAACATCATCAAGCTCACACAAAAAAATATCCACCTCAAAAGGCACATCTGGACCATAAACTCTCAAGAAAACCCACATTTTTATAATCATTAAAACATCTACAACAAATGAACACCAAGTAAGCCCCAATCTCAGAATCCAACAACACCACATTGATGCGGACATTAGAGCAAGGTGAGGCCCACACTTGGCCTTGGTGGGGTCTACGCATTGAGTGATTTATTGAAGATGCAATGTTATGTGGTTTAGCATAGATCTTATAGGGGGTAACATTTATTTTATGTGTCCATGTAA
>JAOXJP010083008.1:0-14927 GCA_025762735.1 Platanus orientalis | reverse complement strand
GAAAAACATATAAGCTTTAAAAGTAAAGTAAAGTTCATGAGTTATACAAAGAAATAAAATGTTATGACAAATGATGAAAACACTTAAGTTTTATAAGTTAAAAGAATTACATAAGTTTTATAAGAAAAGAAAATAACATGAAAGAAAATGAAAGTACATGAGTTACTAATGAAAATATAAATAAGAAAATAGTGAAAAGATGAAACCTTCAATGGAAGATATGAGTTCATAAGCTATGTAAGGTGATAAGCAATAAGTGTAACATGATAAATGATAAGTAATCATTGACAAGTGATAAATAAAGTAAATTAAAGATTTATTTAAAACTTTGATATATGAAATGAGGAAGAGAATGAGAAAAGAATAAGTAACCAAATTGATAAAACTAATGGATTAAGTCAAGAGTGATCGAAAAATGAATTAAGTGATAAAAGAACTTAACATGTTAAAAAGAGAGAAATACGATGACAAGTACTTGAAAAGTGAACGATGCAAGACAAATGATAATGTAAGCATTTATGTAAGTAGTAATGCATATGGTAGGCTTAAAGGTAGTGTTACATGTTGAATATATAAATTTAATCTTATATATCCATGCAATAATATAATTGTTAGTCATTTAAAAATTTATGCATATCTATCATGAAATGAATCATATATGTCTATCCATGTTAGAAGTGTATAGATCATGCATAAGAAAAGTTAGAGAATGGCTATAATGAAATATATTAAATATTATGCTTAAACTGTCTAGTAAGTGGTGCCATGAAATTCTTTACATACTTTGCCATAAAAACAATAATAAATGTTTAGAATGAGTGGAACCATGCAAAATGTCATGCTTAGATTTCATATGACATGTCATAATGATAGGTTGTACAGATCTTGTGGTGCATAGTAGCTAATGAATGTACACTTACACATGACTAAATATTGGAAACTATTAGACATTTTATATAAATGTATGCTAAGTATTTTGTATTAAAAAGATTTGTGTTTTGTCCGTCCAATTCTGTTGTAGGTTCTGTATACCTACTTACAAACCATGGAACTCATCCTTCCATTCCATATTTCAGGTGGGGTATAGTACAAGTGTGACACTTTGAGCCCCTAAAGTTAAAGAAAGGTATGCAATTGACTGCTTTTCCTATTGTTAGATTTCAACTTTGTTTTTAATTTACGTTTCTTTTGTATTTGAAACTTATTTGGATGTACAGATTCAAGTTTTTGATACATGGATATTATGAATCACTAGTCTCTTTTATGGAGAATAGTTTAGTGGATTTTGGCTCATATGATTATTATGAGTTCAGTCACATGCATCTTAGATAAGTTATGTTTTTAATTTTGATGCACTTTGAATTTTAAGTTTAGCATGATATTATCTTTATTCTAGATTCTTATAAAATCAATATGATGATTTTTAAGTTGGCGAATAAAAGACTATCCAACCAAATGGTCGTCTTCTTTGTGTTGAAGCCTGAGTGTCAACATCTCATGCTTTATGGCTAGGGCCCCTAATTGTTGAACCAGCTCATCAAGGTTCCGTTCTTGTGATTCTTGAGTTCCCTTGAGTTGGTTCACTGATTCAATGAGTTGAGAAATCCTAGTGCCATTAGTCATGGTTGGAATGAACTGCTCTTGTACCACTTGTAACGGATAGAAATTATTTAAATGAAAAAATGAAAAAAAAAGCTTATTTGAGGGAGTTAAACCTCCAAAGAATGAAAAATTAGATAATTCTTCATTCATACATTAATTCAATTACAACTCCTTAAATACAACTTATAAAGACTCTCATATAGAGATAGTATATAAGATAAGATAAGCCAATATAACTCCTAAGATTTTTTAATACTAACCACATAACAAACTAAATAAATTAGAGATCAACCCACGTATACTACTTATTGACTCAACAAACTAAATTCCTGATTTTACTGGCAATAAGACACATGACATGAGAACCCTATAATGAAGAAAAAAATAATGAAAAATAAAATTTGAAGGGAATCATTGCATACAGTGTGGCGAATAAGTGTTGGTGGACGGAGAAATGTAATGCAATGTTTCTTTTTAATAAAACTATAACTTTACATAAAAAAGGAAAAAATATAGAAGAAAATCTATTAAAACTCTTGAATTTATCTATTTATCAACCATAAAAGTTTGAAGGGATCCTAACATACTAGTCAACATTTATTCGACGAAGATAAAAAAAAAAAAACCTTATCGCTAGAAGATCCTTGATGAGAAAGGATAAGGGTTGGAAGACAAAGAGGGTTTTTGGAGTGTGGAAGAGTCAAATAAAGGAGCAAAAGGGAAAAGAGAGAGAAAAGGAGGAGAATTTAATAGGTAAAGATAAAACGAGAATGGGAAGGCTTGGCTGAAAAGGGAAAGGGAATAAGAAAGAAAGGGTGTAACACCCCACACCATGACACACATGTTACTATACATGTGTCACACTTAGAATGCTAACACATCACATATCACATAAGTTCTGTACACACATAGGACTACTTAAATGCACATATGTTGGTCTAAACATTGACACAACTTTAGAAAGCCACCAACAAAAGTGTAAAAATAATATATGAGTGAAACTTATATATTTAGATAGGCATAGAAGTCTAGAGTCCTACACAACAAACGGCGAGCGAAACAGACACCAAATGAAAAAGTTAAAGGCAATTTACTAAGCAAGGGAAAAAAAGGGTTAAGGACATGACAAATTTTGAAGCTGTCCCAAACAGATGACACAACTTCATAAGGAAATCTATATCAATCCTATAGGAACCACCCTACAAATAAATATATGCTTGGAAAGATCTAAGTCTACTTTTTAATGCAACAAATAGTGAGTGAATTAAAATTTCTTAGAAGAAGTTATGACAATTTCCCCAAAAGGTGTTTATCTTTGCCACCTGGTATAGTATAAATCAGTAGATTTTAAGGTATGTTTAAAATACACCAATAAAAATGTAAAACGAATTATAAAGCAAGCCTTGTGAATTTGGAAAACTCTTGAAGTCTAGTTTTTAACAAAAAAAATGGTGAGTGAATCTGAGTTTTTCAAAGAAAGTTATGACTATCTTCCCACCGGGTGTTTGTGTTGGAAAAATTTTGGTGGGATGACATTATCAAAGTGAAAATTTTTGTACAAGCGTGATTTTTGCAAAATTTTTAGGATTTTTTCACTAGAAGCCTACCTAAACACAAAATTGGAAAATAGGGTTGCTATTTAGGCTTATAAAAACATAGAAATTAATAAGAAAGATGATCTTTTGAATAAGTTTTACAAGAGTAGTGATTTTGAAGAGAAATGAATAGGAAAAACTAGGTTTTGCAAAGATTTTGGGATTTTTCTGAATGACAAAACTTGGAAGGAATTTTGCATCAACCAAGAGGTAGGGGACATTAAACTTATTTCATTTTTTAATACCATAGGTTCCTAGAACCGATCTAAACTTGTTTTGCAAAGATTATTCTGGTTTTTTAATGGATTTCCAATCGTTCTTCGCTAGTTTTGATTCGTTTTGAAAGAAAAATTTGGTTTTGTATGAAACATTAAACTAATTTTGTTTTTCACTCTATTAGGATCATAGAAGTGTCTTACTCATGTTTTGCAAATATCTACTCTGTTTTTTTTTAATTGTTTTAAAGCAAAGATCAAAAGTTTTTAAAGAAGTTTTTGAGGTTTTTCAAGAATGTAAAATATCATGATTTGTCTTGCAAAATCATGAGGTTCTATATTGTTTTAGATTCATGGTCTACATGTTAAGGATTGTTTTGATATAAGTTTTAATCTATTCCAAGTTCCAAAATCATTGATCTTAAAGAGAGATCTTTTTTTTTTTTAAGAACAAAAAAACTTCTAGTTTCGGTATTTGGTTTCATAGGATTGTAGAGACTATTCTCTTCTTTAGTAAGAATTATATATGTTTATATGATTGATTTATGATATGAATGTGATATGTTCATCATGATTATTATAAAAAAAATCTAATTGTTCCATAGTTTTGTGCTTAAGATGATTAAACATCTATGATTTAAAATGTTATGAATTTGCTTATGTTCTGCTATGGATTACTATATGTTCTGTACTGCTATCACTATTATTTTTTGTTATTATTGATCATTTTCTACTATAAGTTTTGTTATAAGCCACCATTCATTATCAAAGGGGGAACATTGATAATGCTCAACACACCTCGCTCATGGTGTGAATGACCCTTTTACCGAAGATTATAAATGGTTATCATGTGACTCTTTTCATCATAGATAAAATTGGTGAATTATCTGACTCTTCTCATCGAAGATAAAATTGGTGAATCATGTGGCTTTTTGCATTAAAGATAAAATTTTTGTATTATATGGCTCTTCTCACTGAATATCAAAATTAGTGAATCATGTCTCTTCTCACTAAAGATAAAATTGGTGAATCATATGACTCTTCTCACCAGAGATAAAATTGGTGAATCATGTGGCCCTTTGCACTGGGGATTAAATGGTATAACTATTATCTGTATTGGCTTATGTAACTGTTGTCTGTCTTGGCTTATGTCAGTTCAATTATATGCATATATTTTGTTATGTTTAGACCATATATATGTTTATATCTTTTAATATTTCTAGTTCAGTATATGTTCTATATGTAACTTTTCAGTTCCATATATTGTTAAAAGTTATGCAACTATTTGTTTTATTTTAATTCGTGCCAAAAGTCTTGATCCATTATTCTTTAGTTTATTGTTACTCATTGGGTTTGTCAAACTCACCCCAAATTTAGCGCCACAGATGATGAGGAAATAGCTGCATAGCGATGCTGGCAGATAGTGTTGGAGAGTTAGAAGATTGGATATGTGCTATGAGAAATTGAGACATCACTTTATTTTGTTTCAATTTATTTGAAAAGAATGTAATAAGTTAGTGGATTTTGGTTTAGGCTTGATATTTGATTTTTAAATGATGGTTTAATTTATATCAGATTATTAGGTTATGTGAATGGGAATGCCAAGACATGATTATGGATTATTTTCAGGTTTATGGAATTATGAAAATTTTATTACAAGTTGATTATGAGATATGGATGGTTATGATTATGATATGTAATTTCGCTGCGTATAAATGAAAAGAATGAATGAAAAATTTATATGAAATTTACAGATTAAGAATGAATGAATGGTTAATGTCATGTGTTGAAATTCATGGCCTTTTTGGTGTCGGTTTCGGGACACGACACAATCACTAGGTCATATATTGGCCCTAGTGGCCCAATATATGTTATATGATTGTTATGGTGGAGACCCCTATATGGGTTGCCCTTCTTGGATGTAGAGACCCTTAGAAGGGTTCTGTGATGTGTTATGTCGGAAGCCCTTACATGGATTATGTGATGTGTTGTGTTGGAGGCCCTTACATGAGTTATGTGATGTGATGTGGTGGAGACCCTTACAAGGGTTATGTGATGTGTTGTGTCGGAGGCTCTTATATGGGTTATGTGATGTGATGTGACAGAGACCTTTATAAGGGTTATGTGGTGTATTGTGTCGGAATCGCTTTTATGGTTTTTCTGCGTTATGGTAGGTCAGAGACCTCATATGGTTTATGTGATTTATTTTATCAGACACCTTATATTATTTATATAATATGCTATTACAGAGACCCTTATGTGGATTATGTGATATGATGTGTAGGAGAGCTTATACGGTTATATGATATTATATGTAAGAGACCATATATTGTTTATATGATATGCTATGATAGCGACCCTTATGTGGGTTATGTGATGTGTTTGTTTGGAAACCTTTCATGATTTATTTATACTTAGATATGTTATATGGTAAGACACTATTGTGAAACACTTGACATGTGGCATATAAATTCCTAAACTATGTAAGATCAATAGAGATGTATGATGGTTTTTCCATTGGGGTACAACTCAATGCTAAAAGAGATAAATGATAAGTGTTAAACGACAAATGAAAAATGATAAGTAAATATTAAAACAAGGACAATGAAAACTAATAAGTGATATGTGAAGACATGATGAATGATAAGTAGTCTATGATGAATAATAAGTAAGATTGTAAATGATAAATACTAAGGACATTGTAGACTTGTTAAATATAGAAGTAGAAATTCATATGTCTCATCATGCAAATGTGTTTTTATGCTAGTCTGTTACTTAAGAATAATGCATGCTTAGTTTAAAAAGATTTATATATGCATATTCATATCATGAAAATGTAGTCTATGCATGAGAAATGAATAGAAATGCTCATTGATATGAACACTAGATATCTTTATTATAGATGGACTATAAAATGTTTACCATGTGATTATAAACACATATTACTATGTATATTGCCAATGATAGATATGAGAAGAATGTCAGGAGTAGGTAGGATCATGTATATTGTCATATGTAGATACTAGAAGAATGTCATGTGTACGTAGACATTATTAGAAGAATACCATGTAATCACATGTATTGCCATGCCTAGTTCTTACATGATGAATGTATAGATCTTGTGATATTTAGTAGATGACATGTGTACACTAGCATATGTATACACACTAGAGATTGGTATGTATTTTATATGAAGATGTAATCAGTATCTTCATATTAAAAGATTCATGTTTCACTCGTTTGGTTTCTGTAGTAGGTTTTGTGTACCTACTTACGAGTCGTGAATCTCACCCATCCATATCATTTTTATTACAGGAGAGGTTTAGTGCATATGCACCTTTTTGGAGTACCTTGGGGCTGAAGAGGAGGAGGTATGCAGCTGATGTTTTTCTTTTTAGTTGTTTTAGTCCAATTTAGACTCGTACCTTGTATTAAACTCTATTATGATTTGTATTAAGGTTAAAGTTTGACTTGAAACTTATAGTTTTATATTTGTGATATAACAATGGAAGATTAGTAGCATGGTAGTTTATTTATATGTTTTGGTTTATTTCTGCTACATTTTTAAAATTATGGTTAGTCTTATAATATTAGTGATAGATTGTTCTTATTTCGCTACATAAGATGAGATTAAGGTTAAGTATTCTATGAAAATCATAGGTTCAGGTAAAAGGCTTAAATTTATAGCCAATATGGATATGGTTTAGTAGTAATTCAGTTTCATGCCCAAACAAGGTAGTGAATTTCGGGGTCGTTACATGTTGTCTTTGACATGGTTTACTTTGGTGTTTTCAAAATGTATTTCACTTGGACTTCTTTATGAGTTTTATAAACATTTAGGCTATTTGGTTATGTCATTGGTAATATTAGGTAAGAAATGATTTGACTTTCATGAACATCATATATGCTTTTGGATTGGTACAAGAATCTATATTTCCATATTGGTATTTTACCCTTATACGTGGTTTACCTCTTCAGTTTTGGTAATATTTATGAGAATGCACACACAAATATTTTCTATAATGACATAATTATGTAGTAGTTATTTTATTATACATGAGCATAAATTTAATATCGGATTTATAAACATGGATTTGGTATGATATACCCCTAAGTGGGTTGGTATATGAGTTATGACCACCATTAGGTGAAAGGACACCAATTGTCCAATGGTGACTACCATTAGACGAAGGGACATCAGTTTTCCAGTGATGACTACCATTAGGCGAAGTGACACCAGTTGCTCAGTAATGATCGCCTTTAGGTGAAGGGACACCAATTACTTAATGATGATCACTTTTAGGTGAAGGGACACCAATTGTCCATTGATGACCGCCAGACTATATACTTGCTCAGTCATTTTAGGTACCATACCATCGGGTCACTTAATTGGTGAAGGAGCTATACATATTTTCTCAAAGAATCTTAGATACCCAATCACTAGTCACATCAATAGGTGAAGACCCTAGTGGCCTAACACATGGTTTGGTTTTATCAGAACTCCAGTTGGGATATTTGGTTTGGACTCTTATTTGGATTTATCAAGAATTTTTTGTTGGTTCATTAGTATTTGGTGACGGTTTGGTATTTGGATTATCGTGGTTTTGGCATATGGCTTGTAGTATACTTTCTTACTCTACATGCATTTATTTATTCATGTAGTATATGGTAGTTGATTTATAGCATAGAGCATGTAGCTTTAGCACATGCATGTTTTGGGACTATCTTGGTTTGGATTATCACTTAGTCTTTTGGAGCACGAGCATACTTTATTCTAGCAGAGATACATGCATATTTTTGTTGATGCATTCAATGATGTACTTTGTTTCCTTCCTCTACTTTGGATCATTCAGTCTTTAGTTATATCTACTCTACTTTCCCTTTTATGCTATATAAATTGCATACCCTTCCACTAATCCCGTCAAGCTTACCCCAATTGGCACCACCCACAGATGATTAGACATATAGGCACGATTCGTGCCTTGGAATAGGGATGAGTCTATGGAGTTGGGCTGCTAGCCTATTTATCCTATCATTAGTTTTTTTATGTTGGACAAGTGATTTACTATTTGATATTTTGAGATGGGCCCCTTTCGTGGGTAAAATTGTATGAACTTTAATTATGGGCATGTCGAGGCCCTTTGCTTTGGATATTAGGATGTTTGGATATGATTATGTTATTATTTCTTCTGCACTTATTTTGGATTGTGACTATTATTATTCCGCTACAATGTGGTTGGTTTAAATGGACTTAAATGGATGTAAGAAAGAAAAGATCACCATTTTATATGGTAAGTGATGTGAACATGTAAGAGGGTTGATGATCCACTTTGAGCTCGTCGGTTTCTCTGTTATGAGCAACGGGTTCAGGGTGGATCATTCCCATGACATCTCTAGGATAAGTTGACAATGAAACATCTGATGTATAGAAGCTTTCCCTAAAAGCTCTTGAGTTCTTTTAGGTTTCTTGGAGCAAGAATATCTATGATGACTTTGATCTTGATGGGGTAGATTTCAATGCCCTTATGTCAGACAACAAACCCTAGGAATTTCTCAAAAAATACCCTAAAAGCACACTTGAGAGGATTCGGCTTCAAGTTATACTTCCTTAGTGGTTGAAAATCTTATCCAGATCCTATAAATGGTTTCTCATTCTTTGGTTTTAACCACAAGATCATCTATATAGCATTCAACTACCTTGTGGAGGAAATTCCCAAATATGAAGGTCATTGCGTATTGTTATCCCCATGGAGTTCTAAAGGCAGTAGCTTCTTCATATTCAGGTGCCATGTTTATTTGATTGTAACTGAAGAATCCATCCATAAATGAGAGGGCTTCAAATCTGTTTGTAGCATTGACCAATAGCTCCATGATAGGGAGCGGAAAGTCATCCTTAGGACAAACACTGTTGAGGTCACCATAATCTATGCAAATGAAGATTTATTCATTCTTTTTCTTGATTGACACTATATTAGCTATCCACATTGGGTATTTAACTTTCTAGATAAATCAAACTTTTATAAAATTTTTGATTTCCACTTCTATTTGCGATAGAATATCAACCTTAGTTTTTTTGGTCGACTACTTTACTATTTTCTCACTTTTGCTGATGGCCAAGCAGTTGACTGCAACTCTTGTGTCAAGCCCTAACATTTCTTTTTAGGTCCATGCAAATACATATTTATTCCCCTTGAGGAAGTGGGTGTATTGTTGAGCTTCATCTTCTAACAGGTGTGTGTTGATGAATGTGGGCCTTGGGTCCTCTATGATTCCAATAGTAATGTCAATCACTGTAGAAAAAGTCTTCAATCTCAAGGTTGCCATCCAAGTTCGGATGCCCGGTCATAGACCCTTTGAAATTTCTTGGCCTTCCTAGTGTCATCAGCTGTAATATGAGGGAAAAAAATAAGCCAATTCAGTAAACTTATCCTTGTACTAAAGCACAATCTTATTTGGTTGCTTAACTCCATGAATTCAACTTCCTTCTCGTCCCGCACACTCTTCAGAAAATAATTTTCATGGAATGCATTCAAGAAAACACCCCAAGTCATAAGTTCATCATCTTCAAATAGTAGTGTTTCCCTAGAATCCCTCCACCAGTGTTCAACTTCTCTCTTAAGCATGAAAGTGGCAAAGGAGACTTTTATTCCTTGATGTAAGCAATCACATCAAATATTATATCTAGTTTTATAACTCATGCTTTAGCCTCTATAGGGTCTGGAGTACCCTTAAACTCGGGCGGTCCCATTCTTTTAAATTGCTCGATGTCATTGCCCTCATTCCCAGCATTCTTCTTTCTAAGTTTCTCTCCATGAGTTACATGCCTCTTAACCACCTTAGCAAGACTCTTAATAGCTCCCAATGCACCAACCAAATTCTCCATTTCTAGTTGGGAGGAAGAATAAGTTAATCTAGGTGATGGCTTGTTCTCTTACAATCCACCAGACCAGGGCTTTAGAATCAAGTATTCACAAATAATGTGTTCTAAGATGTAAACCATCTCAAGTACACAAACACTAAGCATTGATCATAGATCAAATTCCTTATGATTTAGCACTTGACCATCCAAAATCAAATCCTAAGCTTCCACATTCTACCTAGTTCACTATAAATTTGATTGTTTATAGAATCCTAAAAATATAGGGCTCTGATAGTCTATAAAATCTAAAACCTAGCTTTGATGCCAACTCCGTCACGCCCTAAACCTAGACCTCTTTGGTACGGTCCTAGATTTAGGGTGAACATTTGGCCACGACCCGAACCCATACTCTATGAGCCTTTGTCATAACCCAAACTTCTTCTTCCTCTCATAGTGTGAATGATACACAACAGAATTTACGATCATCCACACACAATACATATCGAAAATTTAAATTTTCTTCTAACTGTAAAATCACATGGTAATAAGGTACTAAATTTTCATCCATTTAAAACTCTGTCAACAACTCATATTAAAGTACTATAGTCCACATATCTCAACAAAATAAACTTTGCTAAAATTATTAAATCTCATGAATCATCTTGAATAAAAGGCCTCTAAAAAATTAAGTCTCAACTAAGCATAATTTGACATCTAATTGTCTAATCTTAAGAAAAAGACTAAACCCGCGGAACGCTAGTGTCATGCTTCGTATGTACTCTTGGCTATTGCTCTTTAATATAATTCTAGAAAATGTTATGGATGGGTGAGCTCATGGCTTCGTAAGTAATTATACAAAATATACAAGGAAAGAAGGAATCAAGAATCAACACAAACATTTTAAAAGATATCACCATAGCATATCACATAACATATACAATTTGAAATTATGCATTTTCTAAAATGATATAACATTCTTGAACATGCTTTGGAATTCACATAATAAAATTCATGGAACATTCTTATACAATTTCATATCAAAATACATGCGTAAAACTTGATTCATATCTAAACATTCTTTCAAAAGCACATATATGTATAACGGATATACCAATAACTAATTGCACTAAATGTAAAGCCTGGTAATTGGGGCATAACAAATCACACCTATTACAAAGGCCAATGAGTAGGGCATAATAGATCATACATATTTTAAAGCCCAATGAACGGGGCATAACAGATCACACATATTATAAAGCCTGATGAGTAAATTACACCTATTATAAAGCCTGGTGAGTGGGGCATTATATATATATACATAACTTTTACAAATATTACTTAAATTTTTTAATGATACATATTCGAAACAAAACAATCTTCTAAACATATGAAACATATTATTACACAATTAATCTTTGTATATATATATATATACACATCATAATTGAAACACATTCATATATCATAAGCATAACCGATGTCGATCGAACACAAAACATAAGATTGGTTGACTCATCTAAGGCACACAATATTGCACCCCAAAACTCATACCTATAAGGCTACATATTTTGGCATGTGACATTAATTCATTCATATCAATGTCATTCAAATTATTTATAACTTTTTTGCCTTTTTTCCTTTTATACATACACAGCGGAATTTGCATACTCAAATCATAATCATTCCATTAAAATTAAATCTATATTCCATAATCCATAAATAAAAATACCATCATCCACATAAATTTAAAAAGCATAATCTGGCATAAACCAAATAATAATAAATCATATCTACATGACTGAAAATCAAACTAAACTATAACATCTTATCAAATAGAACTGAAATATCTGAATTTACACTAAATAAAATATGCTTCTAAAACAAATACTAAAATCAAATAACATAATGTCTTAATCTGAAATAAACAAATAACTAAACTAAAGTCTTCATCTCCAATTTCTATTTGTCAACACCCAAATTTTGACTCAGACTAATTAATGGAATTAGACGGGTTCATTACAACAAGAGATATAGCCAGATCTTAGACACCCTTGTTCTTCAAATGCTTGGACCTACTTTGGTTGCAAAAAAAAACATTAATATCTAAACTCTATCTAAAATTCAGTCGGGCCTATGGACATGGGCACCTAGGGGCAAGATACCCCTTTTTCTCTTTGCTCTAGTGTCTCTTTATGAGATTCGAGTGTCAAGCCCCTTTCTTGTATGAGGGATTTGCTGCCTTTGTTTGGAGTTGCCACCAACTCGGGATTATCTGACGAAGTTGGACATCGGTTCTCCTCTTCAGAAAAGAGAAGAAATCTAGACTCGAAAGTTTAGGGTTTAACTCCTAATATTGGTCTATGTCCTTGAGATTTAGGGTAAGTTGTTTGGTTGCATTTGGGGAAGGTGTTAGGCCCTAAATACCCGCCCTTTTAGGGTAGCTTCTCCCATTCATATAAGTTTTAATTCTATGTCTATGTCCGTGCTTTATTAAGTGTAAATTGGGGTGTTAAAACTTATTTAGTTTGAATTAAGGGTTAACGAAATTTTTCTTAAGCCTAATGCCTGTTTTTGCTCTCAACGACTATTTTTCTAATGCTTGAATTTAATTCTGGGTAAAAACAAGCATTGGCTTATGAACAGTCCATAAACTATGCTTAATTTTGTCTTATTCTAATTACAGGAGACCCCCCATGGATTAGGTCTTTAAAGGGGTGATTGACCCCTCTAAATGGCTTGCTGGTTGACCTTTTAGGGTAAGATGTTAACCCTAAAGGAAAGGAAAGAAGAAAAAAAAAGAAAATAATTTTTCAGTCTGCAGGCTTAACGCCTATTTTATTTATCTCAATGCCTAAATTTAATTCAGGGAAAAATAGGCGTTAGAAAATCTGATCAGATTAACATCTTTGTGTAATCTTTTGAAGTGTTTTTTGGGCCTTAGAACTGTGGGGCCCATAGTTTGGGAAGGGAAAATCATCTAGGGTTGCATTGTGTAACCCTAGGGGTCCTGAGTATAGGCCACATGGAGATATGATCTCCTAAACTAGGCCATATAATCATCTGGCATAGGCCTAACACCTGTTTTTAGGTCTAACGCCTGTTTATTCAATGTTTGACTTTTAATTCAGGGAAAACAGGCATTGGGTGTTAAATTAGCAGCCAATTTGGATTTTTGGGCTGTCATAGTGGGACCCAAAGGGGTAGGGTCTATCTTAGGTCTTGACACTAGCCCTAGGGTTAACTTAGACTTAGACAAATTTTTAAAAAAGATGATTTTGAAAGTCTAGGCCTAACTCTTAAAAGTCAATCCAACGCCTAAATTTTGATCCAATGCCTGTTTTTAAATAAACAAGTGTTAGGACAGAAATAAGGGTCCACAAAGGTGTACATGCACACGAATGACTCTCAGGGGTTGTGTGTGCCATGGGACAGGATTGAGGAAGAATCAGGGCTCCCTGGGGTGGGTCCCAAATCTCAACGCCTATTTTTTCCTCTAACACCTATTTGTTCAATGCATGTTTTTTAAGTCACTAAAAAAACAGGCGTTAGTTACTGGGAGAAAATCCAGCAACTGGATTTCTCGATTTTGGAGCCCCTAGGGTTTTACAAAAATCATGAAATTAAGCATGCTAGTAGGGGATATATAGAGAAGTATCATATAAAAAAATTTAACTTCAAATCATGCATAGAAATTCTAATTAAAATCAACAAATATTCCCCAAAATTGGATCTCAAAAAACACATTTGTTGGGGTCTGTTTGGAAGCCCATCTCGAGGCCTTCCACAACTCCTTAAATAATTAAATTAATAAACAACATCCTACATATGTCTAGTCTAACATAGTAAAAATTGGGCTCAAGCAAACCTCTACAAAATTCATACGAAAATTGACACCAAAATAGGTTGAAAATAAGACAAAGTAGAGGCTATTGAGCCTCTACTATATACCCGAATTAGAGCAGTGCTCTAGCATAAATTGGACACATCACAGTAATCAAAACTCATATATGTTGAAGGGGAAGGCGAATTTAGCATGGGTTTAGGCTTACCTTGCCTAGGGTTTAAGGGATTTCCACTTTTCTTCTTCTTCCTCTTCCTCTTTTTCACTTAGGGTTTAGGGTTTTTTTTTGGTTGCCAACCCTGTTGAGCATGAATTTGGGGCTATTTAGGGCTATAGATAACCCCAAATTCATGCAATGGATGGCTTGGATTAAGGATAAGGGTTGCTCGATGGAGGACTAGGATGATGTTTATCCTAAATTAGGTGGAGGGCTAGGATTAAATCTAGGTGAAGAGTGGGGATTAACCTAGGCTAAGGGACATGGATGGGTGACTTGGCTGCATGAAGGGATATATTAGGTTTGTGTTTGTTGAGTGAATGGTGAGATGGGGGGTGTCCTATTGAGAGTGGATGGAGGGAGAGATGTGGGTGATATGGGGGATGCTTTTCGGTAAAACCCCATTGGTTGCAAATCTAAAGGGGGGCATGAAAATGCCAAATGGGAGGCCATGAGGGAAGCTATAGGGATTTGAAATTCAAACCTTTGATCCTAGGGTGGTGAGTGAGAGAGAGTTTTAAAAGATTCCAATCTAAGGGTTGCTAAAAAGAGCTTAAGGATGAGAATGCATTAAATGCAAAATATCTCACCTTTAGCT
>JAOXJP010082997.1:0-14927 GCA_025762735.1 Platanus orientalis | reverse complement strand
ATAAACAAACACATCATAATTTACATTGTTATTAAAATATTAGGCTTACCTTTTCCTTCAGTCTTCTCTGAGGGTTTAGGCGGCAGGATTGCACCGGAGTATTAGTCGTACTTGTACTTACAGGGGGAGAATAACTATCTTGCATTGACGATAAAATTTTGAATTCAGATTGTTTACGCCGCATAGATGTGTCAATCTTCGCGTGTGAACGAGAGTTTTTACCTCCAGTTCCATCAGATGTGAACTGTTTGGTGCTACTATCTCTCTCAACTTCTTCATCATTTGTAACTTTCATGTTGGATCGTATTCATTGAATTGTTTCATAAACATCTGTAAGTTATCAGTACAATCGAATTGTTGCCCTGTCTGGGTTAAGGTACCTAGCATGTCAAGCTTACACCAATACGGATGTATAGAATCAAGGGGAATTGGGCGACGTTCCATCATGTACTGTGCAATCTCGTGTGCGCATGGCAACCCGTACGTGGGTGAATAAACACAATCACATGCAAAAACATCAACACCAACAAAGTTGGCCCACTTCATTTTAGATAAAACTATCTCCATCACCTTTATTGAAATGTTGCCCCGAAGCTCTTTAAATTCAGAAAGCTTGAAGTTGTGTTGGACAACTGTCTTACTATTCTCGAAAGATGCTTTTATATTTGTATGCTATAACTCAAGCAATCTATGTATACTATTCTAAGAGAAATCAAAATCCCCTTTATTCGATCTGAGTTGCCTTTTTAGCTTTGCATGCACACTCTCAACCCTATTCGTTGTAGTTGTCCAAAAAAGCATCTATCAATCCATCTAAGCAGCCACAAATCTATCTCTATATAAATCTAGCCAATTGTTTCGCACATATTTGAGTGCATCCGGATACATGCTGAATTTATGATTCAATGATGTGAGAGTTTGGATGTATTATTCTTCTGTCGTTGAAAACACCAATACATTCCAACCCATGATGAACCTCTCCCAAATCTATTTTATCAAAAATATTTTCTTTCACTTTGCAAGAACATTCCCATTGACGTGCCATCTACACAGTAAATGTGTAGCATTAAGAAACACTGTAGATATTGCATTCATCAAAGCCACCTCCTTGTCCATCACGATAATTGAGGATGAACACTATCACTGATCACATCATACAAAATACTCAATGCCCATGTGAAGTTATCTTCTCTCTCGTATTGGAGATATACAAAAGCTACAACGAATGTCATGTCAGTGGATGTCAATCCAATAATCTCCAAATGGGGCATACGATACCTATTCGTCTTGTAGGTGCAATTCGCGATCAAAACATGTGAAAATGCACGTAACAATTTCAAGCAACCCGGATATGCCCAAAACAAATCAGCCACGGTCTCGGTATCATCGATTTGTCTATGACACTCGATGTATCCATGCTCTGCTAACTGTCCCAATAATAGTTGCATTTGAGACCTTCCACCCCTCTCCATTGTTCTATGTCTCTGTCGTGCATTGTATATTGTCTTCATTGTAGTAGCATTTAAGGGGTCTCTTTATTTTGGTGTAGCCAAAATATCCCCTGGTTTTACCATACTCTTGGACATGTCAACCAATAACGAAATCTCTTCTTGTGACAGTCTTCCAACATTGAATGTCCCTCGAGATGATCGGCAGGCGAATGATTATGCACACCACACACAACAACAACAAACAGCCTTATCCCAACTATTTGGGTATGCACACCACACACTACTAACAAAATCCAATCATCATCAGTGGGTAGCTTTTTACCCTTCAATTCAAACGAAAATCCACATTTCTTGCTACCTGACACCACATGTTTTTTTTATCTTGATTCACATCATTCTTAGGCTTTTTGTACTAGCCACTCCTCTCACATGCAAGGGTAATTCTTGGTTTCTTTGAGGTAGCACTAGAATCTGACTTCTTAATGACAATAATAAAACCATTTCTTCACCCAACCCCGACCGCCCACTTACATAAGTCTGCTTGGCTCCTGAATATCTGTAACAAAAGAAATAACATAAGTCTTTGAAGCACAATAAATTAAAACATCTTTGCACAATCTCAAAAACAATTTGAAAAGATTTACCTCATATGTGATAAACTCACTAGATTATAACCCACTACCATCTCGGCGGAAACTTTACTAAATTGGCTCGAAGCATCCCCTGCAGTTGGAACATCGTAAAAAAGAAATCAATATATCACAGAACTGAGTGTCTTAGCAAGCTAGAAGTGTTTGAGCAAAAAAAATAAAAATTCCAAGTTTGTTCGGACCTCAAGGTCCGAATAAAACCATGTTTGCCCGGACCTGTACCTCCAAACAACATGAGGAAAAAAAAATTCCATAAAATGGAAAATACTTACCATTGACGGATTTTCTTGCTCGGATTCGACTCTTTGATGATTTATTAGGTGATTACAATGTTTTCACACAACAATGATGTTAAAAATGGTGTAGGGTTTGGTTGGGAGAAAAATGGAGGGAATGAGCGTTTTAATTTTCGTTTTTGAAGAATCAAACGTTTTAACGAAGAGGGGGGGTGGGGAGAGCAATTTCAATTTTTGGGTCTTTTTGTTAACAAGGGTAAATATGTCATTTCATAGAGGGGTATGGGATGAAATTTTGAAAAGTTTTAAAATAGGGGTGTGGTGAGTAGTTTTGGGGGTGCCAATAGCCTTTCCCTAAAAATAAAGGGATTAGTTAGAATTGATAAGCATTAGATACCATAGAGTGACCATTTTTGTTATTTTGGTTCAATCATACACAAAGAGGAGGATATTGTAAATGATGTTGTCCATAGAGTTAGAGCAGGATGGTTGAAGTGAATAAGTGCTTTTGAAGTGTTGTGTGATAAACGAATACCTCTCAAATTGAAAGGCAAATTTTATAAGACAACTAAAAGATGAATCATATTCTATAGAGCAGAAAGTTAGGCAGCCAACAAACAACACGTGCATAAAATGAATGTGGCTGAAATGAGGTTGTTGAGATGGATGAGTGGCAAGATTAGAAAAGATAGAATTAGGAATGGATCCATTTGTGGGAGCTTATGTGTAATACTAATAGGTGATAAAAATGAGGGAAAGTTGATTGAGATGGTTTGGTTATATGCAACGAAGACCAATGACCATGCCAATGAGAATGAGTGATACGATGCAAGTTGAAGGTGCTAAAAGGACTAGAGGAATGCCAAAATTGCTATGGGTTAAAATAGTAAGGAAAGATATGACAACGGCAAATATGACCCTAAATAGAGTAGAATGGCGGAATAGGATTTGTGTAACCAACCCCAAATAGTCTGGATAAGATTATTTGTTGTTATTGTTGATATAGCTAATCTATAAAGTATCAGACCTTGCCCTGGGTTATTGTTAGCTCCAGCACAAACATGATTTAAGTCCGTGCTTAGATTGGGGCCTGGGTCCTGTTGGGTCTACATTTGGGCTGGGCCTTTTTAGGCTAACTTTTGAGCTGGGTTGAACGGGTTCGGGCGGGCCCAGCTATGTGTGCAGCACTAGTACATGTAATAGAATTTTTTTCCTTGGTATATCTGAAAAAAAAAAAAAAAAAAAGAGTGGGTAATGCACTATTTTGACACGTGTATCAACATGGAGGGTCATTAATCTAAAACTGTACTATTGGAAGTAGTCCTCTTCAGTCACATAATTGTATGCTCTGCAGCTGGATTTCTCAGGGTTGATGTATGATTTATTCTGCAAGCAGGGCCCTTGTTCAACGAAATATTTATTTAGTATTCTCTATTTATTGACAATTTATGATAATCAACTTAGTGTGCGACCATGGATAGATAAAAAATGAGAGAAGATCCTCTAACATCGTTGAAACACCTTTAACGCATTGAATGCATCTACAGTGCAACACATTTACAAAAGAAGAGAAAACCACCCACCTAAATTTGATTTTTTTTGTTGTCTACGTGCCGCACTGTAGACTCACTCAATGTGTTACGAGGATAGTTCAACGGTAGTAGAGGACCCTGAGTCGTCATCAATGTGTACTGCATCTCCTCATTATTGTGCCTATAAACCACAAACTGGGAGTGTGTTTGGATACAGGGTTTAATATGATGTTAGCAAAATTTATGTGGGATATTGGGGGAGGAGAGAAGAAATTTGAGAAAAATATGCTTAATCATATTCACATGTTTTATTATGGTTTTGTAGGTGATTAAATTACCTAATAAGACGATAGGTTAAAGGATGTTTGAGGTTTATATATATATAAAAGAGTAAGACCAATTTGCTTGTGAAAACAGGCATAATCGACTGGTTTTCATATGTGACTATACTGGACTTCTATAACACTTCCCAATCATACTGAGGGGCGAATTGTATTTAGGTTTGAAAATTTTAGCTTTAGTTTGAGGTTGGATTTGGGTTGGACTTAGATTGGCTGCTTAATTCTTAGGGTTGGGCTTAAGTTGATCCTTGTCCATACCAAACCTACCCAAGTTGAGGCGGGATTTGATAGGACAGGTTAAAGTGAGTCCAAGATAGAAATGACATCAGGGCTGACACATCAGTGCCGAAAAAGTGACTCACGCTTTTTGGGGGATGCTTTCCACTTTTGGGCACTGATGTGTCAGCCCTAATGTCATTCCTATCTTAGAGGCGGGGTATGTCAGAAGTAGAAAAGCTGGGGTTAGATGGAGGTCTCTCAACAGAGAGTGGATTGTGTCCGCTCCTCTTATCTTATGCTCCTCTCTGCCCCCTGTCAAGAGCAGGCACATCAGCACCGACAAGTAATTTTCAGTCAGCCTTCTCTAATCACTTGGGGAGATATAGGACTCAAAGATGGTGCTATTGATTTGGAGCTTGACTTAGGGTCGATGCTTCCAACTTTCGAAATGTCATCTCCTCCTTGGATCAGATCAAGCCCCAACTTAATTCTCCTGCTTCTTCTTTCTGTTATTTTATTCTCTTGAGTCCACCCTTGCTTCTAGATGCCTCAACTGTCTTGATCATATTTCTAATAACTTTGTCTTCACAAATCATAAGAGAGCACACACACAATTTATGTCATCAATTTAAGTTACATAATTTAAATAAATACAACCAAACAACATTGGCCATGCGAATTCACAATTATAATAGCTTCTTTCTCCTTTTAGGCCTATGGTGCTGTTGGACTCTCTTTTGCTACTTTCCTTGGGGATGTCTTAATCCCCCCCCCCCACCTCCCCTTTAATTATAAATTCTCTCTTGTCAAGAAAAGAAAAAAGGAGACAATAGATTTATAGTTCTTTAGATTCCATAAACCAAATTCCTTCAATCCTACTAATCCTTGTTAGTAAAGAACAAAACATAAATGTTTAACTAGGGTTTCCTGTTTAAGTTCTATTGATTTTAGGCTAGTAATCCAACTTCATGTTTTAGTAAGTTTTCAATCAGAGGGAGGGACAATGTGGCCAACTTAGATTATCTATCAAACAATTAACACTCAGTTTGACTCGTCAGAAAACGACTATTTGTAGAGTATCTACATCACTTTGGATTCTATTCAGGCATGGAGGTGGAGAGGAAACCCAGACCATGGGTTTTGGTTTCTAACCCAAAACTTTGTTAAACTATGAGCAGAGATAAGTAGGCCAATCTCTTAACATGAACTACAGCGATATTATAAAAACATCCTAAAGAAAATTAACATTCCCTTCCAAGGTTCATAATTTCACAATCACAGCTAGAGACTACATCCTTAATAGTGTTTATCATCTTTAAAGCATCGCCTTCAAAATATGAGTTTACCAACGTTTAGAGCTTTGGCCATGCAAAGGCTAAATAGGGGCAGCAAGAAACTGAATCATCAACGGTAAAGTGGATTTTCTCTCGCAGAAAAGCACCAGGCGACCCTTTTGCGCCAAGCACTGAGTGACACATAACGAAAAAAATGCCTGGCTCTGGGTGCAACAGGTGGTGGCAACCTAATTTTTCACCTCATGTCACCCACCACCTGGCACAAGAGGGTTGCCAGGTGCTTTTTCGCAAGAGGAAATCCACTTAGCAACAACAGAGAGGAGATAGGTTTCTGGTCTACTCTAGTGGCTACCACAGATCCTCTTTCATATTTGACCTGCAACTCCTACACCCACTTTGGCTAGATGATGAGCAAGTAAATTTTTTTTTTTTTTGATTTAGTAACAGCTATTAGTCTGTTTTTTTTTTTTCCTGTTCTAACAACATTTCACTATATAATTAATTTATATTTGGAAGAGGACATAAAAGCAGATGAAGACAATGAAGACTATTAACCTTGAAAGCTTTTCATCCATCGGCTTATTTCTATAGGGTATTAGAAAATGAAGTTTCTTGTATTGTCTAATTCTGGAAGAAGAGAAAAACTAACAAGAGGAGGAAACTCCTAGTTGGTCTCATACACATTAAAGAAAATGAAGCCCCTTGTTTGGTGGTCAATTGGAGCAGCAACTCAAGCTGGGGATTTTGTTGTCAACGCAAGTCTAGTTCTGCCATGCAATTAATTGGACTATTTAGCTAACATGAGTATTTTCCATTGTTGTCTTTAATAAGGTTTTCTGGTTAACCTATTTGACTCAATCCTCTCCTATTATCTTTAATAGAGAACCAGTTAATCCTTTGATATTATATTCAATATAGAGATAAAGTAATTCATCATTCTGCTGCCATAATCTAAGTAAAAAAGTACCATTGATTCGACTTGCATTTCATGTTATATGAGCCTTTATGTATCAAAAGCTAAACATCCTCCATTATTAAACTCTCACCTTTCTTTTTTTAGCCCATGCTAATAATCCTTTGATATTACATTCATAATAGAGATGAAGTAATTCAATCATTCTGCTGCCATAATCTAAGTAAAAAAGTACCATTGATTCAACTTGCATTTCATGTTATATAAGTCTTTATGTATCAAAAGCTAAATATCCTCCATTATTTAACTCTCACCTTTCCTTTTTTGCCCTCCCTAGACCCCGCGTTAGCGGGAGCCTCGTGCACTAGGCCGCCCTTTTTTTATGTGTGTGTGTGTGTGTGTGAGAACTCTTTCAATTGGACATTAAACTACCACATAATGCTTGAAGAAAAACAGGTTAATCTTTAAATCTTCCTAGAACCTATATGACTAATACTTCAATAAACAAATAAATAATTCAATTCAAAAGCATAAAGAAAGTTCCAGTTTGTCTAAATACCTTCTAAAAAAAGTATCACAACTCACAACACAATACTTGAAGGAAAATGAGTTTAATCTTGAAATCTTCCCAAAACCTGTATGAGCAAAGTAAGCATTTAAAAAAAAAATCACAACGACAAAGAAACCCTGAGTTTGTCTATCAACCTTCCAAAAAATTAAAAATAAAGCATCACAATACAATGCTTGAAGAAAAATGGGTTAATCATTAAGTAAAGTAAGTATTTCAATAGCCAAAAAAAAAACCCACCCTCAAAAGCATAAGGAAAACTTCAGTTTGTCTATCTACTTTCAAAAAAAAAAAAAAAAAAAGAAGCATAGCAACACAATGCTTGAAGAAAAATGGGTTTAATCTTTAAATCTTTAAAGAACTTGTACAAGGAAATTTACTCATATAAGGAAAGACCAAGTTTGTCTATCTGCCTATATTAAAAAAAAAAAGCATCACAACACAATACTTGAAGAAAAATGGGTTTAATCTTTAGACCTCCTGTAAAATTTGTACAAGTAAAGTAAGTATTTCAATAATAATAATAAAAAAAAAGAATTAACTTAAAACCATAAAGAAAGCCCGACCTTGTCTATCTACCTTCTGAAAAAAGCATCACAAAATTTAATTACAAAAACATACCAATGGTTTAAAATACTAATCTACTTACTTGCAGGGTGAATGAACAAAATGCGGTAATCTCAGCATCTTTCTACTTCATTGGACAATTTCTTGCATCATGACCAGTTCCACCACAATTCGGTACATGGCAACGCCTAGTCTTTTTTGCCTCTTCAAAATCTCCTATAATTCTTTTTTCTTTTGGTCGACTTTTTGTTTTGGATTGAAGAGGACTTTCAACAAAATTAACTTCAATATTAACATCTTCCACTTCATTTGTGGTTATAGGATCAGGCTCCAAGTTCACCATAGGTTCATCAATGGGTAAGATACTTTTGACATTATTGAGGAGCCTGGTTAGCTCTTTTTTGACATATTCAACACGTTCTTCCATCACCAATGATTCTGCAAATATTTTAGTGGTAAGAGAATGAAATTCTTGAGACCATTCATCATTGCTACTACTTTGAGAACCCTGATTATCCTTGGAATGCAATGAAATTTCACGTCGCCAACGAGTTAGCAAATATTTTTCTGGAATACGAAAATAATTTTTCATTGTAAATACTCGAAGAATATGTCGGCATAATAATCCGGAGCACTCAAATTCATGGCAGCTGCAATGTATCTCTTCATCGGTTTCCATCCATTTCACCAAATGCCCACCATCAGTCTTCGTATGATGCCGTACAATGTATGACCCGTCAGAGATTTCAATTGCAGCAAATTGTAAAGATGAAAGTAGTTCATTTTGTAACTTGTTAAATGCATAAGGTGTAAGAATGTTTGATGCATGTTCTTCAATAGGCATGAATGTTTTGGTTTGAGAATTAAGATACTTCTGTCGCATTGTTGCCTCTTCTCCAGCCTGAATTCTGAAATTTGCTGCAACACCTACCTACAAGGTTTAAAAAAAAAGGAAGAAAAACAGTTGTTATCACAATTTTGTATGATATTGAAGTAAAAAGTGTTACAGAAGTTTTATATAATATACCTGCTCAATAAAATCCTTTAAACGTGTATTTGCACTCAAAAATCTTTTTAAGAATGAATTAATTGATTCTGAACATCCAGTTTTTGTCATTCCTGCGGAAAAATAACCTCTTATATAGGGTAATGCCCAAGATGCCCGATGTGAGTAAAGTAAATCAATGTGCCTATCTGAGCTAAGTCCAAAATGAGCAACCATTTGATGCCACTGAGTTTCAAACTCTTCTACGGTCTCCAAATTATATAACTTATGAAAATCAGTCTTAAATGCCGCATATTGGGACCCGAGTATAGAAGCAAACCAACTCAATAGTTTAGACACAATATGCCATATACACAAGACATGTTTAGTATTTGGCAACTCCATTGATATAGCTTCTTTAAGTCCCAAATCTTGCTCAGTAAGAATTGTTTGTGGGAAAGCTCCATCCATAAATCGTATAAAAGTCTGTAAAAAAGTTCAAGGAAAAAAATCAAAATAAATGCATGTACATTGAAACGTAAATTTAACATGAAATGATTGACAAAGAATGTTTAGTTGATAAACCTGTAAGGCCCATGCAAAAGAGTGAGCTTTTTCATTACGCAATAAAACACAACCAAAGAAAATTGTATTTCCATGGTTGTCTACACCAACCCATACTCCAAGAGACATGTTATAGGCACTTAAACGATATGTTGTGTCAAAAATAACCACATCACCAAAAACCTTATAAGCTCGAATAGAGTCTCCATATGACCATGCAATATGTTCAAGCTGATGATTTTCATCTAAAGTAAAATCATAGCTAAAATCAGCATCTTTATCTTTCAATCTTTTGCAAACTTTCAGCAGATCTGCTGCATCATTTCCACGATCAACATTATTAGAATATTGAATAAAGTTTCTAACATCTTTCTCAATGAATGGCAAATGTCCAGGCTGTACTCCCTTTTCCAACTCAAGAACCCTCATTATAAGATTCACAGAGCATCCAGCTTTGGAAAGAATTAAAATTCGCTCATGATCACTAGTTGAAATATTACGATATGCAGGTAAGAATTGAACTTCATTATCTTCTAATAAATCATGGTTGTGGACATTGCTAAAATGAACGATTGTCCATTGACGTACACCTTCTTTAATGTCCTTTGAAATCACCATTCTTGCTTGACATTCGCAACGTGATGATTTTCGATCCCTTTGTCGCTCCTTTTCAGCTATTTTTCTAGGCGGAGCAAAACCAGCACGATGACAAACATATTCTCTTCGATATATTCCTAGTTGATGCCTTGGATTTCCTTGCGAGCGATGGCGCCTAACTGAGAAACCATTCTTTCTAGCGAAGCTACAATAGCATTGATAGGCATCATCGTCATTTTGAAATGTATGTCCCACATTTGGAACAATATCAATAATCAGTAACTCTGATGAACGTTCATGTATTGGTTCCATCAGCTCTTGAGAATCTCTCATTTTGTCTTCATCAATACCTTTCCTTCTAATGAAGCACTGCTTATCTCCACATATGCAACGTTTCCGTTGGATCCAACAATTAGAGTCATTTAATGATTCTGTCATCATTCCTACATCAAATATGAATCAAGATATGAGGTATTTTTATGTTAAACCCTAAAGAGAAATTATCAAAACAAATTTGAAACTAATAAACTCTCTAACTTAGCTTTCCTATAAAAACTTCAAACTTGTTTGCCAAACTTCCTGTTCTGTAAAAAGATGACATGGTAGCAAGGTAATCTCTTCTTTCCCCCCCCTCTTCTCGTTAGTGTGTATAGGGTCAACTAATTGAACAAGGTAATCTCTCTTGTCTCTCTTTTTGAAAGGTTTCTCACATAATAATATCGATACACCAGTTTACCAAGTTGGCTAGCCGAGATCCTAAAACAGTGGATAACTTGTATGATAATGAAGAAAACGCTAAATCATGCAAACACAAAATCATCCTATAATCTGTTAAAAAAAGTACGTTGCATAAAATTTGATTGCCTGCGTAGATATAATTTCATGGAAACACTTTTGGAAGAGAAAAAAAAAAAAAACCAGAAATTCAAATAAGTTGCACAAAAAATTGATTGCACCTTATGAACAATGTTAGGAAGTGTACATGGGTTCTGTAGAGAGAAGGATATGGGAGCATTCTCTTTATCCATACTTCAGTAGCAAAAAAAGATTACACCTTGAAGTGCCAAGGCCAGGCTTATATTTTTGTGGGCTTCCACAGCACGGCAATATTTTATGGGTGGGGAAAATATCAGTCCCTAGAGTAGATAATATATAGAAATCTATATATCAACGACGAGGAGGTACCTCTGTTTAACACCAAGGAAAAAAAACCCTCAGATATAACAGGGCCCTACTGCTATTACCTTCATCTCTGTTTTTTACACTTTCAAGGTGGGTTAATATAATCCGTATCAGCTAGTGCTTGTACAGCAATGATGTTTGGAGAGTAACAAAGGACTCAATTTATTGTTTTGTTGACACAATAACAAAACCCACTACAGAAATTCAAAGAAATCCCTAAAAACATCACTGTCTATATCAAGGAAAACCTTTCGAAACCATTTCCACAAAAAAAAAAAAAAAAAAAAAAAATCCATTTAAAAATATAATATTAAAAGAACACTTGATGCAATAGAACAGTCAGGCATGCGAAGTAGAAAAAATCTCAAGACACAGCTTCACAACAAATATTAAACCATCTATGGGTATGTGTCCATGCGTGGAAAATAACTTGAAACGGCCAAAAGACCTTATCAATGGAAAATTAAAAAAAAGGGATAGGAAATTTTCAAGTGAGCAGATAAATGGAGCGCCGAAAATCCAACTTCAAAAGAGAGTCTTGCTAGTGTTCTAGCGCATAAAGAACTCGATCGGAAATATATCTGAATCAAAATTACAAAAACGATTTAATCGACAGACCCATCTTTTGGGCTAATTTTTTTGCCAACAAAAAAAATGGAAGAGCAGAAGGAGAGGAAGGGAGAGGGGATCGTACCTAGAGCAGAGGTAGTAAGCCGCCGACCGGGGGAATGGTGCGTTGTTCCTCTTCTTGTGTCGCTCACCTTCGTCGACTTTGCACAAAGTGAGAGAGAGAGAGAGAGAGCGCAATTTTAAAGAGATTTAACCAAAAGACAACAAATACCCCAGAGTGGTTTGTTTAAAATCCTAGAAGTGAGGGCAATTTGAGAAAAGAACCTCAGATACGCTGCTAACATGCCCTAACCACTGAGCACGTTAGTTTTTTTTATAATATTCATTTGTGTCACTAATTGCTATGGTGGTCGCATATCAAGGCTGTGCACCTTCTGAGCGACCATATGGGTTAGCTACATGTAGAGTTCTCTTGATGATCAGTATTTTGCTCTATGAATAACCCCAGGGCTTGGTGCGCCCCCTTAACCAAAGCCCAAGGTCCTCCCGTATGCGGGGGTGGACACGTATGCATCAGATCTTAGGCATTTGTTAGGGGGGCCCACCAAATGTGTGCCGACAAATAACAGCCCTTGAATATTCCTAAAGTTTCCTTGATAAAATAAGCTTTCAAGTAAGGTTAGGCTATTAATTGGGCCGAACTGGCCCAACACCTGATTTGTTTGGCAGAAGAATGGCCAAATTGAATTTCAAGTAGAGTTGAATTTGGGTCAGGTTTTAAATCTAAAATGATATCTGTGTCGGGTTTACCAGCAGCACAAAATAAAAAAAATAAAATAAAACTCAACTTTTAGCCCTAATCTGGGCCTGATATCCTCTGCGATGCATGAGGGCAGAGGCAGAGGGGGGAATCAATTCACTTTTGGAGTTGTCACTTCACCCCCAAAAAGTGAATTGATTCCCCCCCCTATTTGGGCTCCCGAGCGTTGCAAGGGGGGGGGGCGCAGAGGATATCGCCCCCCTAATCTGTGGCTGTTTAATTTGGTCTAGCCATTTTTTAATATAAATTATTGAGTTTGGGCTCAGACCGAGTTAAGACCCAGGTTGACCTCAGGCAAACCTTAGCCTAGCCCATCCTGGTTTGATTGACAATCCTGGCCATAATTTTGAGAACCAAACCAATCATTGAACTGATAAGGTATGTGACTCAGGTCCAATTGGGTTCAACCTTTGGTTTACATGGTCTAACCATGGTTCACTATAAATATAAGTACAATGTAAAATACCAAAAATAATATAAAATCAATTCATAATGCATTAAAAGGCTTATGATCAAGTTTCTAATTTTTAGATGATACCAAGAATGTAATAATCTACCAACAAATATTGATTTTAGAAAGACACGTTTCTAATTTTTTCTTCTTAATTTGCTAAAAATAAAAATCAGGTTCGTAAACAACCAGCCAATTGGCTGGTTTTGCCAGTTATATGTGGTTTTTTAACATATTACAGTTTTAAGCTTCTTTAGAACCGTTTAGGGTGCCAGTTATGATCAAACCAGATCCAATCTCTCAGTCTGATCTGGTTTTCAAAACTATGGTCCTAACTTTAAGAAATTATTATCTTTTTCCATGTTGAAGAGGGGTATTAAGTTGAAAGTTGAAACTTGATAGGTGGATAGAGGATTATGTGAGAAACACCTGGATCCATTTAGGCTGTCATTTTGTCAAAATCTTGTAAAAAAATTAACAATTACCTATCGTGTTCCACCAACAAACCATGTCTCATATACCGCGGGGTGGGTGAGAGGGATTATGTGTGGGAACCAGGAGCCTAAGGTAGGCTAGGCCCAGCTCAGTTTTAAAGTAGGCTGGGCTTGACATCCAGTCATGGTAGGCCTGACCCACTAAAAGCTCGTGTTAGAAGGAGTTGGTCTTGGGCTGCATAAATTACAGCCGCCCACAGCCCTGGCCCACTTGTGTATGTATAGATTCTGTTGTGTTACTGTAGGCAGGCTTATCGTCTCTAGAGTTTTAAAGCTCAGAAGATTTTGGTGGTCAACACGGATCTAAAAAAATCAACAAACTGAACTGCACATTTTCAGTTTTGTTTATTTTTTTTTACCACATGTCAGCCATTGAAATCTTCTGGACGATATCTGAACTTTAACAATATGGAGAAGATCACGGGGCAAGCGGCAGTATGGGAACCGGGATTCTCTACGATAAGTCAATATAAATGTAAGTCAAGTTACATTAACGTCCAACAAGTGTTTACATCGTTACATGCAAAACTCACACTAAATTTTTGTTAAGAGTTTTAGATATTTTGAGTACATATATGATATATCGCAATTTGAGAACAGTTACTCGTTAATGTATGTTAACTTACTGCAGAGGATCCAGACTTGCTATATGGGATTTAGATTTGAGACCATCCACCTCGTGGGAGACCTTTTAGATTGGCGACACTATACTTCCCTTGCTTATCTCAAACCCACCATGGCTTATTACTTTTTTTTTTGTAGGTATTCAGAAAAAACATATTTTTTTAGTTCTCTTATAACCACCAAAGAAGATTAAAAATCATATTTTTGGCTATGTCTAAGCTGCTTGAGCTTGGCTTCAATGTGCACAAAATCCGTACAAAATGGGTGTATAGGGATTTGGGAGTGCTTGCATCAACACGGAATGTGTTCCAAAAAATATAAATCATTTTTCGGTTCTGATGCAATCATTCCCAAGCCCCTACACACGTATTGTGTATGGATTTTATGTGCACAAAAACCAAGGGGAAGCTGCTTGACCAAGACCATGTTTGAGAACATTGAATTAAGCTGATGTGCTTTTGTTATATGAATAATATAATCCTCGAGTATAATGATTTTTATTAAATAAATAAGGCATTAAAAATAGGGGTGGGCATGGGCTGGGCCATGGTAGCGTCGAGCCATGATAGGCCTAGACCCGGCCCTGATAGGCCCGGGTCCGGCCCTATAATTACAGACTGGGTTTAGGTTGGGGCTTAGGCTCGTAAATTTTTATTAAACTTAAGTCTGGGCTTGACCCTCATTAATTGATCGGGCCTTGGGTCGGGTTTCGGGCCAACCCATGAATTTTAAAAAAATTAATATTTAGACGTAGGTTTAAACTCTAGACCTATCCAAGGTTCAAAATTTCAATTTTGATGGATTTTTTGTCATGAGGATTAATGAAAATTTCACTAGAATGTTTCGAAATATTATAAAATTTATGAAA
>JAOXJP010082986.1:0-14927 GCA_025762735.1 Platanus orientalis | reverse complement strand
ATTACAGACTCTTCTGTTGTGCCTTCCGCTCCATGGAGGACCTTTCTGCCAAGTGAAGGATGGAAACAACAATTTAATGAGATAATCCACCTGAAACCACGGATCTCCTCGCCGATATTAAGATCTCCCCAAATTTCAATCACCTCTCCTCAAATTTCAATCACCCAGCTCTCAGGAACAACCCTGCCCCCCCCCCCCTCCCTTTTTGGGTTGTTTTCTTTGTTTACATAACAGTTGTCTTCTTCTTTTTTAACTCATATAATTAAACCTCTGAAACCATTAAAGTTTAACCCTATCACTTTAACAGGAATCTTTGCCATATCCCTTTTCCCTATTGTTGTTGGAATTTTTAAAATTCAAACTTGCCCGCTGTGCACTGGGCATCCAGTGATATTTTCAAATCATCAGGAATCCGAACTTCATAAAATTCACCACATTGAGCACTGCTCTAATCACAGCATCTGATCACCAACATCATATGCCCCACCCTGTTATTGCACTAAACAAGTGCAATGACATTTTCACAAACTGAAACATAATATTTCCACTCCTATAATTCTATGCTGCAGAACTTCACAAGAACTAAGAAAATTTCAGCTATCAAATGCGGCCAAATTTTATGAAGCAATTTCCTCATGAAATTCACATGACAAGATTTTAAACCCCCATTCAGGCAAGTTTTCAAATGGTCTTGAAATTCAGGATTTCATTCTAGAGATGGCCAAAAGTGGCCGAATTTTTAAAACTGAATAAAATCCCAATTTCATCAAAGTTATTAACTTTGCTTCATAAATTTTAAAAATAATCATAATAAATAAATCAGATGAGCACGCCTGTAGCTCATGGAACTGGCCACTACTGGAGTGAGTATATTCAGCAAGCAATCCAACATTGTGGCAAAATCAACTAGCAAATACAAATAAAATGTTACAGAAAAAATTCATAATAAACAAAACTTGTGTGAAGAACAAACAAAAAGATTTTTTTTTTGAGAGAGGAAGCGAGAAAAATTATATATCAACATAAGAAGTAAGCTTAGAATACTTTTCCTCATTCAGGGCATTAAATAAATAAATCCAGCATATGCATGAACTGATAAAACAATTTTTTATGATTACATGAACTGATACAACTGCCAAATGACATTTCCAACACAAAATGGTAGCACCCGGACAGCTGTTCTGCTTCAAACATTTCACTAAAACAACACTAACACGCGATAGAGAAGAATAACTTACAGATTACAGTTATTTTGTAACTCCAGGGCAGATAAATTGGAAGAAGTATTTTGGGTAGCAGCTTGGTATTTCTGAGCCACTGACCCAAGCTGACTAACCTGCACAGGAGAAACAAGAATCTCTAGAGTATATCACACTAATACTACATATATTCCACAACATCCAGTACACAATAATTTCAATGTAACACTCATGCACACACACACGAACATAAACATAACATGATAATTTTCACAATTTCAAGATTAAAACCAAAAGATATTAGAGTAGATCAATTAATCATAGCTGGTAGCAGTAAAAAACAAAATAGAAGAATTTGGATGCCAAATGGAAAAACGATGCTAAGATAAAGGACACACACACACACTAGTCAAAAACAAAATACAAGAACTTCAATGCCAAACCGGAAAATATGCTAAGCTAAAGAAGCCCACACATGCACACATATAATTACCCCAATTATTCTTCAGCATAATGTTTTGTGATCACCGTGTTATATGGAATCTTCTATAAAGAAGCCAGACTCCCGCACGTGCATAGTTTTGAAACTCGGGATCGATCCAGATTGGGAAAGGATCAGCAATCCCAGTCTGATTTTTTTTTATTTTTTGATGGAAGAAATTTTCATTAAAGAAAAGGGATGACAAATCCCAAAAGAAACCACAACTACAAAGATTAGTTACATAAGAAGAGAGTTCCCCAACCCTCTTTGATACTAGTCATAAAATAATCCCCCAATGGTTACACTTTAAATCCCAAAAACAAGCTAGGTCCTTAGCCTTAGAATAAACATGGAAAGCCAGTTCACTGTACCCTTCGAAAACCCTTTGGTTTTGCTCCAACCAGATTGCCCAGCACACAGAAGCGCCAAAAAGTTTGACCTTTCTTAGAGATCCTCCAAATATCCCAAGACAGAATAAGCACATCCAGCCCTTTGGAAAAAACCAATGATAAACCAATCTCTCTAAAAAAGAGAATCTAAACCTCATAAGCAAAAGGGCAATGAAGGAAGAGGTGCTCAATACTCTCCGCATCATGGAGGCACATAGGGCAAACATTCAGCAAGATTCGAGGCCCAACCAAAGGAAAAAAGGAAACCTTTGAGGGGATGCACATTTTCCAAACACTTCTCCACACAGGATTAGGCAATGTTCTAGGCCATTGAGACTCCTTGAGGGATTTCACTAAGAAGATTCCATTCTTGGTGTAGTGCCAACATATGGTATCTTCCACCTCTTGATGAGGGTGAATGTGGTTAATCAACTCCGAATGTGGTCAACCAACTCAATTAGATTTTCCATATCACCAACTTCCCAATCATTAAGACCTCTGCGAAGGTCCACTCGCCAAGCACCTCCATTCTCCGAAGGAACCCAACAATCTGCAACCTTAGCATCCTTGTTGCTCAAAATGCTGAAAAAGAAAGGCAACTACAACATCAGGGATCTATCAGAACACCATCGATCCTTCCAAAAATAGATTCTAGTCCCTAAACCAACCTCAAACTTAATGTCCTACTTAAAATCCATTGTTGCCTTCATGATAGCCTTCCAACAACCACATCCGTATTGGCGTGAAGAAGATTCTGCCTCCTAGTTGTTGGCTGTACCATATTTGCAAGCAATGACTTGGCGCCACAAACTGTCCCTTTCAAGCCCAAATCTCCATTACCATTTAGAGAGGAGGGCTTTATTATTAGTATGAATCTTGGAAATTCCTAAACCCCCATGAATCTTTGGTTTACACAAGTCAGACCAAGCCACCAAATTCATCCCATTACCATCTTTGCTTTTGCCCCAATGGAAATCACGCTGGCATTGCTCAATTTTTTTCCGCCACCAAAACCAGGATCACAAAGAGAGATAAGAAATATGTGGGAAGACTCAACAGATTGACCAAGCCTAATTGGCCAGATCGGATCAATCTTAGTTGTCTATCACCCCATATTGTTGCTTTCAAAGTGAAGTTTCCTCACCTTGAATGAGATTCAGGTGGTTAAAAACACAGCACCGGTGCAAATTAAGAATATTTCTATAGAAAACAATGATGGAACTTTTATATCCTATGTTTGCATATGGAAAGACTAATACCATATGTTGTATTTTTTCAGATTTATACACATCAAACTTGCATATAATGTTTTTACAAAAAATAAACAAATAAATTAAACAAAAAACAAAGCTTGCATGTAACTTGGACCATATAAAAATCTCCATTGCAATATATATATATATATATATGTGTGTGTGTGTGTGTGTGTGTGTGTGTGTGTGTGTGTGTTATACAAGCTACTTTAATATACGCTTGGAATTATTATGATCGACTTACATGTTTATGTAAAACATATATTGTTGAAAATACTTACTCATAGACATAACTGTGTCTAAAGCATATAGCCTATGCTTATAGCCATCATGATCAACTAATATAACACATTGTTATAGTGTGTAACATTTATTTTCTAACTACTGAATCATAGATTAGAGACACCTGCCATTAAAACATATCAATTGGTCTGATTGACTTATATGACTCATTGTATGTAAACATATCTTTTATTGACCTATATTCTTACATGGTACAAAATTAATGCAATAACATTATGTTTAAAGTCCATTTTTTTAAATGGTATTTTATCAACAAATATGGAAAATGAAACCCTGGACAGAAGTTGGTATATGGTATGGATATGACCAGATACAGAGAACTAGATATGAACTTCCCAACATGCATTGGATTTCAAATCCCACATCTGTGTCCATCTATGAGTAGCACATTTTTTCAAATATTATTATTAATGTTGCATATTGGTGACCAGCTTTAGGACACATGTCAGTGTATAGAAGTTGGTATATGGTATGGGTATGAACAGATACAGAGATCTAGATATGAACAAACTTCCTTACATGCATTGGATTCTGAATCCCATATCTGTGTCCATCTATTGGTAGCACATGGTTTCAAATATTATTATTATTATTAATGTTGCATATTGGTGACCATGCTTTAGGACACATGTCAGTGTATCAACCAGTATTGTCAAGAGACCCTCAAAAAATTAAAACACATTAAGAAATGCCAACATACATTGAAGAAAACATTTTTAATGCTCAAATCAAACAAAAAAAAAAATCAGATAAGAAATTGATGATAAAAGTAATAACACTAAAACACTACAATCTACACCAAAAAGAACAAGAAATATTATCACCAATATGGAAAATACAAAGCTTTTTCCACTAAGAAAGACAAAGCTGAGAAGTAACAGTCAATAAAAGACTGAAAGTAACAGTCAACCATGTAATGATGTAATTTATAATTTAAAAGACACCGTTTAGACATGGTTCATCATTTTATTACCATTTTCTTAAAATTGGTCTAATTGTAAAATATTTTTAATCGTTAATAATAAAAAAATTTATCATGAATATATCCTAGAAATCCATGCATAAATTAGATTTACAATAGATTGTATATACACATAACATTAGTTTTTTGTGCAAAAACATGATCCATTTTAAAATACATATTTACTAATAGTTTACTTAATATTTGATTATGAGTTTAAAGTACATATCTTAAAAAAAGATAATAAATAGGTCTGTAATCTGGTAGAGCAGCCATAAACCTATCACATATAGTTAAAACCAAAAAGCCCAAATCATCCACATCTAGGTGTATATTTGAGGGTTTTCTTTTCTTTCCTTCATCTTTTTTTTTTTTTTTTACCTTCAGATTTCCCAACAAAATTCAAAGAGAACTGTTAACTGTATCCATAATTTAATTCTACACCCATGGCTTTAATAAATATCCCATCCACCACAAGATACTGACTACCTGAAATGTACAACACAAAACAGCACAAGATGCTATGATACTATAAACCATGATCGTGATGTATCAGTCAATGCAGATTGAATGCACCAAATGCGAACCCAAAAAAAATGCAACTAAGACCTTCAAACATAGATACTTATGGGATTTTATGGTCCCCCATGGAAATATATGTCCATTGCACCAAGAATATGGATTGATATGTATAAGAAATACCTATCAATATTTAATACCATGTGCAGGCTAAATCCACAAACATTTAATAAATATTAGAAAGAATAGTTGTAGCAAATTTAGAAAAAATGGTGGCTAAAACATAACACCCATTAATAAAGAACCTCTCAGTAAATACATTTATAAAGAAGAATGAGGGGGCAATGAAAAGGTCTCAAACTCAAGAGTAATAGGTAGAAATATAGTTAATTATACAAATAGAGGTAAGACAAAAGAAACACAGAAGAAAGGGGAAAAAGGAAAAAAAGAGAAAAATAGTATGACCAACAGTTAAATTAAGTAGTAACAAAAAGAAATCCCTTCACATTTGTAAGGTGCACTTGAGTGTGGACCAAAGATTGGGAACAAGAAGATGAAATAATAAGAATAGCATGTATTTAAAATGAATTGAGAAAATATATAACAAATCTCAAAAACATCAGCCTATTAGGTTTATTGTTTTCAACTCTAAAAATTCTCATGGAATCACTTAAAATTCACAAAAGTCATAACTCCTTTAAATGAGAAATCATTTTTTCTATTTTGATACTAAAGAGAACATGATGCAAAAGCCTATGATACAATAACAACCATCCTTTTTTATGGTCCAAAACGTCTTAACCTAGCACCTAAAAAGCCCAACAAAGTTATCTTAACTCAACACCTAATCAACTAGCCACCCAATCCATACTTGAATACTTGAATCCTGCAAATAATATGGAAGAAGAATAAAGGAGAGAGAAAAGAGAAGAAAAGAGACAAGAAGAGAGTGTACGAATTAGGGGAAATTGTATGAGTATTGATCTCTCTATACGGTACTGTATATATATATGCACGTGTTACAATCCACTGTACCAGATGGTATGGTATACAATATAGTATATGTATATAATACTACCCCCAACGACAATAACACCCCAACACATGCATCTCAACACTCCCCCTCAAGCTGGAGAAGAGATATTCAGCATTTCTAACTTGTCCACCAGATATGAAAATTGAGCACCATTGAGTCCTTTGCTAAACACATCCGCAAGTTGATGCTTTGTCTGAATAAATGATATGCATATACACCCCGACTTGAGATGATCTGTAATAAAATGCAGATCTATTTCCACATGTTTAGTTCTATCATGTTGCATTGGATCATGTGCAATGCTGATGGTAGCTTTATTGTCACAACAAAGACAAATAGGTCTTTTTATTGGAAATCCAAGTTCAGCCGATAATATTTTCAGCCATAGGAGCTCACATATCCTATGTGCCATGGATTTAAATTTAGCTTATGCACTCCTGCTTCTTGTTGTACCATGTAACAAGATTACCCCAAACAAATGAACAATAACCATAGATAGATCTACGATCTATTAAAGATTTGGCCCAATCAGCATCAGTATACAATTCCACTCTGTGATAATTATGTCTCTTATATAAAACACATTTTCATAGACAGCCCTTCAAGTACTTAAGAACTCTATATGCTGCTTCCATATGATCTTAAGTAGGAGCACGCATAAATTTGCTGATTACACTTAGAGCATATGTGATACTTGGCCTGGTCAAAGGCAAGTATATAAGACATCGCAAAAGATGTTGATATTTGCCTGTATTTATCAACCTTTCACTGTCATCTTCTTTGAGTCGTTGATTGGACTCAATAGGTGTGGCAAACGATTTATATCCTTCATTCATGATTCCTTCAACAAGTACAATACGAACTTTCTTGAGAAAGGAAAATACCATGTTTTAACTTAGCGACATCAATCCCAAAGAAATACTTAAATGAACCATGATTTTTAATTTCAAACTCCTTTTCCAGGCCGCCGTTAAGTCTTGCAATTTACAATTCATCACTTCCTTTGACTACTATCATCCACATGTACTATAAGTGTTGTCATCCTTTGGCCTTGTCTCTTCACAAAATGGGTATGGTCAGCTTGACATTATTTATAACCAGCTTTCACCATGGTTGTCCTAAACGTCTCGAGCCAAGTACATGGGGATTATTTCAGCCCATATAAGGCTTTCTTCAACTTACATACTTTCCCTTCGGCATTTGGCATCTGAAAACCTAGTGGTGTGGTCATATACACTTCATCTTCTAGATCTCCATGTAGGAAAGTGTTTTTTAATATCAAACTGAAAGAATGGTCATCCTTGATTTGTAGCTAATGATACAAGTACTCTATCAGAGTTAATTTTTGTCACTAGGGCAAATGTCTCCTGATAGTCAATGTCAAAAGTCTGCATGTATCCCTTTGCAACTAGGTACGCCTTGTAGCTTTCAACTGAACCATCAGACTTATACTTCACTATAAATACTCACTTACATCCAACTGTCATTTTCCCTTTGGGAAGAGCTACTAACTCCCATGTATGGTTCTTTTCCACTGCACTCATCTCTTCCTACATGGTAGCCCTCCATCTAGGTTGTGAAAGGGCTTCAGATACACTACAAGGGACAAATAAGATACAAACAAAAAAACTACGAAAAGAAGATAACAAAGCATGATAAGATACAAAATGAGACATATGAAGTTTAGTACATGATCTAACACCCTTTTCTAAGAGCAATAGGATTATCAAAATCATCTAAGGACTCCAAAGAAGAAAAATGGCTACCTACTTCAAGAGTTAGATCCAAAGATGACTTTGGATAAGAACATGAGAATTCAGGTTCTAATCACTTTGCTTCTTCCTTTGAGTGTACACTTGCAATTCAGACTTCAGACTCCCCCTTTCCACTAACACCACCATCAAAATGATAAGAAGGAACAAGTAGAGAAAGTGGAATGGGGTGATGCGGACTTTGTAAAGAGGTTGTTGTATGAGCCAATCCACAAGAGATTCAAGTTCAAGATTGTGCCACAAGATGGGTTAGTTTAAGTGTTTAGGTGGGAGGGATATACTTGTAATAAGGCCAATAATGCTACGGGATATTTGGGTTTTTTTAGTCCAATGGTATTTTTGTTAAAAGGCATTGTTTTCAAGGGTAGTTTAGTGATTTTAGTGAGTCAACAAGTCAAAGCACAATTATTAAACCTAGACCAAACCAGCCAGTAGGATTGATAACTCAGCGACCCGACACTTCAACCGATCTGAGTTGCTAATTAGGTCATTTGTACAAATGATCCAGACAAACCCGTTTTAATCTGACAAGGTTTTCATTGAACGTCCAACCCAGCCAGTCTGACCATCTTTTAAACCCGGGTCTCTAGAAAAATTACAAAAACATAGGTTTCACCAAGAGTTGAACTCAGGTTATTAAATTCAAATTCCAATGTCCTTACCACTAGACCATGGAATTATCTTTTGCTTTACACCTATAATTAAAAGTAATAATTTAAACAAAACCTTCATTTTTGTCATGTATATTTATGTGTTCCCTTTTGTTTATTTTACATTATTTTTTTGAGAATATGTGATATAAAATTGTTATATAATTTTTTCCAACTTACTTTTCATTTATTTAATATTTTTATTTTTTAATGACACTGCGGTTTAACTAATAACCCACCGGTTGAACCAATGACCCAAGTTCTCAGTCGGGTCAATGACCAGTCTGAGTTTAATAACTATGAATCGAAGTAAAGCCCTTTTGGAGTGGTGGAAAAAATTCTCTAAAATGCCTAAATTTTGGTAGCTTTTGTTTTTAGAAAGTCAATGTTTTAGTAGTTTTAGGCTTAGGAAAGTAAGTTTTTAGAAAGTCTTAATATTTAGTACTACTTGGTCTCCAAGCTTAAGTATTTTAGAAAGTTTTTAGTTTTGTAATTTCTAATTTCTATAGGTTATATGCCTATTTAAAGGCAACCATCCTTATGAATTAAATCATTGAAGATTGATTAAACAAAGTATGTTACTGGGTAGTTTCCCAAGGCAACCATGGGCTAGTCCTCCCCTCTAAGGGTGATGCCACACTAAGCTCACCCCTCTCCATTGTGGGTTGTTGCACCCTAGGTGCAGCCGCAAGTATCCACCTCACCCTCCCAACTTCTTCCAACATCTTCTACTATCCTCTATATTTCTCTATTCAATTACTGCTAAAATACCCTCCATTATTAAAGAAAAAGCTGATGGATTTTATAGAAGTTCCTAGACAACATAATTGAGGTATGTTTTGTTGAATTTTCTAGGCAAATTAATAGCTGAAATCGCACCCCTTAAGAATCCATATTTCTCTACTTCTTTTTAAGGGTTTGTTCCTATCTTAATCCCCTAAAAAAGCCCTCGCTTTCCTCTTTGATTCCCCTCTATCTTAATTTCAAAGATTCCCTACAGATTCCATGAAGTCCATTAAAACATCTATGAAGTTTTTTTGAAATTTAATGATTTGGCAAATCAAAACTTGTCCAAATCCTATGAAATTTTAACCCCTAGCCCCTTTCCTTATGCACTACCGATCTAGAAAGTTTCATACTTTTTTGACACGTTAGAAGGGTATTTTGAGAATTTTTGAAATTCTGTTTAAAATTATAGATTTACCCCATTGGTTCGTTCTCTCTTATTTTTTCTTATTTTTTTGTTCTAACTCTTCTAAGTTCTTTCCTAATAATCTATTCTATGTTTTCCTAAATTTTGTGGCTACTTGTATTCAAAAATTCAATTCTTGATTCATTTTCTTCCACACTTTAAATCTGACAATTACTTGAGCTTTTGGGGATTTAACTGCATCATGGGGGAAGACAACCCTTCACCTAACTTAGTGTACCTGGACCGACCACAATGCTCACATTTGAACTCATCTCTACCATCTGAAAAATTACTAAACCATCCACTACGACCACCCATATTACTACCACCATGGCCTCCTTAATGAGAGGTGGATGCAAGTGTTGATTTCTCTACTTGAGAGGATACATTCATGACACCCCTTCGCCTTTCCTCTCTATGAATATACGAATAAACCTCATTTAGAGAAGGCTGAAGTTCCTTTACAAGAATCTAAACCCAAACCTGCTCATACTCTAAATTTCAAGAATTCAAAATTTGGAATTTTTTCAATATGTTTCTTGCATGCAGTGGTATCGTGCACACAAGATGGTTGATATGTAGTATAATGTTCAAGTTCCTCCCACATCTTCTTTAAGGGAAGCATAATAGATCGAAAGAGGTTGATCTCCTTGTTTAAATTGTTTAAGTGCCTCAATTCGTAAACCTTTTAATGTACGTCCAATTTCACAATAAATCTAGGATAAAACATCCCAGATCTGATGGGCATTCTCCAAAAACAAATAGTATCCGCTGATCTCAAGCTCCATGGAGCTCAATAACCATCCCATAATAGTGTTGTTTTTCATCTTCCACTTGCAATAGTGAGGGTCACTCCTTGGAGGAATCTCAACATCCCCTATCAAATAGTCTTCTTTATCTTTCCCTTGAATATAAATGAGGACTGATTTGGAACACGTGAGATAATTGCTGTCATTAAATTTCACGGTTGTAATCTAGAGATGGGCTCTTGTTACACCTCGCACCTAAATCAAGTTAGAGACCCAAACCTGCCACCATGTTTCTAGATGTGAAACCCATGATATTTTGAGCAAGAGGACTAGCCTTAGTGCTCAAGGGACCTATACATGTCTTAGGATAGGCTAGAAAACCTTTTAGTGTAGTTTGGTGGGACCCACATTGACCAAAGTGCAAAAGACTCGAAAGTGCAAAAAATCACAAGCGTGACTGATCAAAAGATCTCTAACCGATCATAGGTCACAGACCTCTTGACCGATCACGACCCTGTGACCGGTCACACCCAAGGATCACAAATCAATGTTTGGGCCAAATCATTGGGGGAACCCTATAGACCCGTGACCAGTCACAGATCTGACCAATCACGACTTGCAATTTCGGAAAAAATAAAAACCACATGGAAAATACGTGGCATCTTTGATTTGACTTCTACTCATGTGGGATCTCATATGTGACAAAATATAACCCTCTATGACCTCATTTGAGTTTATTAGACCATTTAGAACATAAAAAGAAAGAGAGAAAGAGAGAGAATTAGGAGATTTGGGAGGAAGGAGGAGAAATTATTCCCCAATTTGGTAAGTGCTACCCATTCTTAGGAAATTTGGCTAGATTAAATGATTTCTTCTCTTAATCTTAGATTTATTTGTTTGATGATAGATCTACACTAACATTACAGTAGAAGGAAATTTGAGAGAGAAGTGAAAAAGATTTAATAAGATACTAAGGAATTGAAGAATTGGTAAGGGATCTTGCTTACTATGGTTGATGTGATGTAATTTCCTTTTGAAATTCTCAAATTTTGTATTGTTATCATTGAATCCTTTGGGACTATTTGAAATCCTTGTATTCAAGCCATTGAACCATGTTAGATCCATGGATTCTAGCTTGCTTAACAAGTATTTATGCTCTTTATGCCTAGTATAACCTTTTTTTTCTTATAACTTCTGAAAATTCTTGTAGATCCATGCTTTGAACCATTAAATATAGTTTTATCTTTAAATCTACACCTATTTTGTGAAAGACTATTATTCTTAAACATTGTGTGGATTGATTTCCTTCATTGAATCTTTTAGATTGAAATTTGATTTTGCACCTATGATTCCTTTGAAAATCTATGTGAAATTGTGATTTTTTTTGGATAAATAACAAACTTTATTGAAGAAGGAAACAGAAATAAAATACAACAATAGGAAACACCCTACAAGAAGCCGTCTGGAATACAAATTCCAACAAAGGCCAAAAGGGAATTAACCCCCCAATTAAACAGCTTATCAACCAGCTCATTCTAACTCCTATCAACATGGAATAAGGAAATGGATAAAGAAGAAACAATTTCCCAAATCTCATAAATTATAGGAGCCAGATCCCAAGACCCATTACAAACACCCAAGCCCCTGCTAATAACCACTACCGAATCACGTTCCACCTCACAGCCAAACAACTTAAGACAATTTAGCTCCCTTAATCCCATCAAGAGGCTCATAGCTTTAGCTTTTACAGCATTGCAAACCCCCAAATGCCCACTAGAAACTAGAATGACATTATGATCATGATCTCAAAGCACACACCCAAAACCTACTTTACCTGGGTTACCTTTGAAAGCCCCATCAAAATTTAGCTTGAAACAGCCGGCATTAGGGGGGATCCATCTCCGTTCAATCATTTTCCTAAGATGAGCCCAATTGAGGCAAGAGAGCCAATCTCTAAGAAAAAAGGAAAGGGGTTATCTTTGAACTCATCAAGCACAAAGAGCCCACTTGCCAAGTTTCGCACAATAAAATCACTCACATCTCCTTTGAGTTAAATTTCTCTTCAAAAAATCTTTTATTCCTTTCTTTCCACACTCCCCATATCACTACGTGCATAAGGCTATCCCAAAACAACCTCACACGGATCCCATTGCCCCCCCTCTATACCATTGGCTAACGAACGCTTTAATGTCATTGGCCCAAACATGAGGTTTTCCCGTACTAGAGCATAAGTAATTCCAAATATCCTCTGTGAAACTACAATGAATAAAAATATGCTTGGACAATTCACCCTCTTTCTTATATAAAATGCACCAATGGAGAGAGAGTGTCATATAGGGTCTTCTTCTCTGAAGAACATCCATAGTGTTTATACGGTTAAACACAGTAGACCACATGAAAGCTTTCATTCTAGGGGGAGCAGATCTATATTATTAATGATCAAATTGATAGGCAACCTTGCTTTGCCCTCTATTTAGAAACACTAAAAGTGATATCCGGTTGATCTCTACACTTAGACCCATTTGAAAATTATTTGAATTTTCTAATTTCAGTAAATTTGTATTAAACTCATTGATTCTATTAAGCTTTATGTTCCCTACGTGATCATCTGAACCATGTGGACCATTGAATCTGAATTACATGTTTTGGACCATCGTTTTATACAAAATCTCAGTGAATTATTGTGAATCTAGTCTTATGAACATCGAATCATGCACTAACATCAAATTTAAGTGAATCATATACCTTGAAAATGATTGAATCATGGCATAGTTATGCTTACAATTACTTGTGTACAATAAAGATATTTTGATTATTGAAAACATGTGACTCTCCAAACTTATTATTGTGAACCTTATCAGACTTTGAACCTTTGACCTATTTTGGGCCCCGTCACAGGGCTAAATGTGACATTTGACTTTTTTGGCTTACTCACAAGGCTAAGTGTGAGAAGGTGCTCCGGACCATGCTCTTTGGTTACACAAGATTTTGGCCCTACTTCCAGAATTATCAAAAGATCTAGACCCTACCCTTGGGGTTATAATGAGGGATTGTGGCTTTACTCTTGGGGTTTGGCAAGAGATTTGGAATCTACCCATGGAATTGACCTGATTATACGGATACTTTACCTTAGACCTTTGAAACTTTTGGACTTCGGATCTTTAAATCTTTGAGCATTAAACACTTTGAATCATTGAACTTTGAACATTTCAAATCATTGAATATCGGATCCTTTGAAACTAATATACGACATTGAACTCATAGACTTTGATCTTCGCATTGAACTACTTAGCTAGACAACGACTATTATTTGTACTTAACATTGAACTCTGAATTATGAAATCATAATTTTTTATATGAATTTAGAACTTCGTATCAAACCACTAACTTTAGTTTAACATCTGATTATTATTCAGTTTCGTACTAGCATGCTTGCATTTTTTGTTGGATCTCTATTTAGCTTTGTATTGACATTTGGGCCTACTAGTACTCAAATTTATGCTTTTTGCCTCATATTATCTATAATTAGTTAGATTGCTTACAGGTTGGGATCAACACAGCCATTTTGTTTCTCAGACTAACTATGACTGCAGGTCTTCCATCCATACAGACTTGCCATGACAACTCCAAACTATTATGTTGTGTTTATAGTTGTCTTATAACACTTGGGACCCTTTTCAGATTTTGGATATTTCGAGAGATTGTATATATTTTCCCTTCTCTTGATGTTTGGGTGAAAGGACACCCCTTGTACAGTTCTTTAGACCTATGATACATTATTACTTTTTGAGCTTAGTAGTTTATGTTTCTGCTGCACTACTTGTAATATGAATATATTGTGATGGTAATTCCGCTTCGACTACTTAGATTCTTTTGGACTTTTGGATATTCGCTTCTACTATCCTTGAACTCAGATAATGTAAGAATACTGAAACCTAAGACTATTATTGGATTATGGAACATTGGTCATTGATATTCGAATTTGAACTGTAAAGTAACGATCCGAATCCATGGCACATACGGATCTCATATCCGAGTCAGGGTTCAGGAGTGTTAAATCTCCAATAATACTAGTGCTGCCCACATCACCATTACTTGACACTCCTAAGCTCTAACACGCTTCAGACATTAACATAGGCAATAACTATTTCTTTCAAATCTCTACAAGTCAAACACTTGTATGCTTCAAGGCCACACAGCCTAACACCACAGTTCAACACTCACTAGGCCTAAATCGCATACAACCACACACATAAGGCTGCGACCTAGTTAGACATAGCAGTACTCAGCAATACTATACCAAGTTGCATGATTACCAAGAAGGCTTAAATCTTGGCCAGAATACTAAAAACCACAAAAAAAAAAAAAAAAAAAAAAAAAAAAAAAAAGGTGTAACGGGGGGGGGTAACCCAACACCACCGAA
>JAOXJP010082985.1:0-28923 GCA_025762735.1 Platanus orientalis | reverse complement strand
CAATTCACTTTTTGGAGGTTTTTGATTCCCCCTCCTGAGTGTCCCATCAAGAGGGGTGTCGCACTTGATATCAGACCGTTTAAAATACTTCTGACATGCTGATGTGGCCTCCGTTGACTTAGGCGTTTTTGTATGCTAAGTGTAAAATAGCCTTGCCGTCCACTAAGTGGGATGAAATCGTATGCACCACACCTCCTGATGGGACACTTGGGGGGCTGGATCAATTCACTGTTTGGAGGTTTTTGATTCCCCCTCCTGAGTGTCCCATCAGGAGGGGTGTCGCACATGATATCAGACCCCACTAAGTACTCCAAAACACAAAGAAGGTGGGGTCTATATTTATTTTACAAGAATACTTTCCAAGTGTATGGGCCTCACCTCCTTTGTATCTTGGGAGTACGCAGTGGCTTTGTATCTTGGGAGTACGCAGTGGAGCACCAAAAATGTGGACTAGAGATATGAATCATCTTGATAGTCAAATAACCAGGTTACCTAAAACCCAAATCTCTCTCTTTTTCACACACACGCACAAATGGCTTCTCCCCAAACACCCAGAAAAACTCATATGCTGCATCTCCTTGTAACACTGTCTCTTGGTATGTTGATCTTACCCAACAAAGCTGAAGAAACCACAAACAGCACTAAACCAGATTACTATTACAACCTCTGTGCACCCTCAACCTGCAACACCCTCTTTCTCACCTACCCATTCATTCTCCCCTCCCTCTGTCACCCTTCCATCTTCAAACCCACCTGTACCGACAACGGCTCCCTCCTTGTCACCAGCAGTCGCTCTATCCTTACCCTCAGAATAGTCTCCTCAAACTTCACCACCGACTCCACCACCACCTACTTCGTTGCTGCCTCCGACTCCCTCTTTGGCTGCGGCCCCGTCTCTAGGCCCGACTACACCTTCGACACCACCATGTTCTCCCATCCCTTAAATTATTCCCCCGGGACTCACCTCAACTGTACTAGATCCATCCCGGCTTCAGCCATCCAAGGGATTCAGCCGGCCTCCTGTCTTGGGTGCATTGGTCAGGATCTGACTAATGTTTGCTATTATGTGTCCGGGTTGTTTACCTACCCTGGTTGTGAGACATATACCGTGTTTACCCCAAGGGGGTTCAATGTCAGTGAGGAGAAGGATCTTAGGGTGTATCTACGGCGTGGATATCAGCTAATGTATACCAAGCCCATAGAATGCAGTGGATGTGAAGCGTCTGGGGGGCGGTGCGGTACCAGCCCTTCGTCAGGGTCACACGTCTGCTTCTGTCCATCTAGCGTGCACCGTCTTAATTGTTCCGACGGTACAGACCATCTCTAGCACTTGATTAGATTTATCATCAAGAAAACTGGGAACCAAGCCACCTTGGTTGGTTGATCTAAGGATCAAATTTGCATGAATACTAGTCCAAACAGTCCCAAGTTTTAGAAAATCGAGGATAAACACGAATGAGAATTTAGTTAGTCTTAGCTCAAAATATATATTGATGATAATCATTTCCAAGTTTTTCTTTTTCTTCTTCTTGTTCTTTTTCTTTTCTTTTTTTTTAAATTTTTTTGGTGGTGTACCCGTATTAAATCAAATCATAAACTTAGCTTTACTGTTCAATTGATTCCTATGTTTCATTAGGAATTATAGAGGACATAACAACATGGGCCAGAGGAACAAGAGGAGGAAGATCAAAACCGTCCAAAGCAGTCATTGCAGGTAAACTTGAATTTTAATTTTATCCATTTTAGTGTGTTCTTAGTCTGTAGAATAATGCATTTATTGCAGGTGAAATAGAATTTTAATATTATATACCAAGGGAATATGTTTTCTTTTGAAAAGAGAATTTGTAAGACTGTCTGTTTAGAGGCAAAGGTCCTAACTTCCCCAGGAAAGAGTCTTTGGGCCGGTGTGGCCAGTCTAAAAAAAATTGGGCTTAAAGAAAAGTAAGGAAAATTTAACACTCACTTTTCACAAAATAAAATGTTCAATTTATTCTATTTCGAAATAAATAATCTCCTAAACTAACTAACAATAAATCAGCCTAATTTAACTCCCAAGTAACGAGTATGAAAATTATTTTCATACGAAGAAAAAAAAAAAACCATAAATACCCAAAATGCCCCTACATTCCTATCATATGCGAGTATCCACTGTCTCATGTCCCACGTAACAAGCTGCCTCGGTTCCATGGCTTTGTAGTTTGTAGTTCTAAATCAAATCTCAAATAAGTGGCAACCTAAATCTTCACAGGCTCTTTCAATGCACTTCAAACTGCAACATGCAAAATGAAACGAGCCCCATACATGTTTTGAGGAGAAAATACCCTTCATCATGGTTCACACCAACACTATTTTAAGGTACATTTGAGGAACGGAACAAATGTGCAGGTTCCCAAAGGACAAAACTGAATCTAAAATAAATATATAAACAATACTAAACGTACGGAATATTAGTACGTTAACAACATTGTGTATAAGACTATAAGCTAATGATCAGTATTCTTCAATCTATGCAGCGGTTTCTGCTTCTGCTTCGGTGGTCTTTCTATTACTCACAACAGCAGTGACTTTCTCTATTTGGCGAAGAATCCGTAAGATACACAGGAAGAAGGAAACGATCTCTAACCTATATTTGACAAGGTATTCTTACTCTCAAATAAAGAAGTTCACTAATAACTTCTCGTCAAAGCTTGGAGAAGGAGGATATGGAACCGTCTACAAAGGATTCATTCATCAAAATGGAGTTGAAGTACCGGTTGCAATAAAGCTGCTTAAATCGGAGCAAAGCGTGAAACAGTTCATGAATGAAGTTGCTACGGTTGGGAATGTGCACCATCAACATTTGGTGTGTTTGTTGGGCTATTGTGCCCAAGAAGAAAGGAGTGCACTGGTTTACGAGTTTATGGAAAAGGGATCCTTAGATAAGTATATATACAAAAGAAGGGAAGGAGGTGATGATATTACCAATGTTGAACTGTTAAGCCATAAACAAATTTATGCTATAGCCTTAGAAACCGCTAAGGGATAGTGTACTTACACCAAGGTTGTAGAATTAGGATATTACACCTTGATATTAAACCTCACAATGTCTTGCTCGACTCAAACTTATCTGCCAAAGTGGCCGATTTCGGGCTTGCGAAAATGATGGATAAGGGTCACAGCCATGTCTCCTTGCCGAGGGCTCAAGGCACTCCCGGGTATATAGCACCAGAGATGTGGTCCAAGGCTTATGGCCCAGTGACTGAGAAGTCTGATGTGTATAGCTATGGAATGATGCTCCTTGAGATGGTTGGCAGGAGGAAGAATTGTGATCCAAAGGCCAACAAATCGAGCCAAGTTTATTTTCCTTTGTGGGCACTTGAGAAACTCAAAGTTGGTGAACTTGCCTTACAAATGAGAAGAGGGGGTGGTGTTTCCATTGAGATTCAAGGGGACGGAGATGAAAGAGAAGGAAATGAGGAAGTGGTAGAGAGGATGTGCTTGGTGGGTCTGTGGTGCATTCAACATATCCCTTCTAATAGGCCATCAATGGAAAGAGTGATCCAAATGTTGGAAGGAAATGTAGAAATCGGAATTCCCCCTCATCCATTTCCCCAACAGATGACTGAAAATGTTGAGAATAACTCAATTGCTCATTTTAGTTTTGGTAGTGTTAGTGAGTCGTTAGAAGCACGCTAATGAATAATCCTCTTTTGGTGTATATGATATCTGATTGAAGTGATTTAACAATAGATATAACGCTAGAAAAGCGAAATGATGGAACAGGATTCATGTCGCTGACCTCAAGTAGTTGGGATAACGCTGCTTTGTTGTTGTATATGTGTGCTTGGATCTCAATACATCAGCCGGAGAGTTAAGACCATGATTTATATTGTAAACAGTATGCAATATTTCTAATTAGTGACTCGATAATGTGCCTGCAAATAAGGAATCCTTTTAAGTTTATATTAATTGTGTTTACACTTTCACTATTTACTGTTTCTATTTTTCATTTTTTCTGTTGTAAACACTCACCCTTTAAATACAACCTACAATCTATAAAAACATTTTCTGCCACCCATGTTTAGAGCACCTAGCAATCTATCTCAATCCTTACTTCTTGTTTAAACTTACAAATATAAGTGCAAATAGGTAATCACTTGTGCTCATCAAACGAACTAATTGGTTAGTAGGAGTTTAACTATTATGTGGTCAATAATTAAGGATTATTCTCATGCATAATGTTACTCCATATCAATGAAACTGGTCACGTAATCCGTATACGTGATCAAACAGGAGATCTATGGTTTTTTCTTTTCTTTTCTTTTCTTTTCTAAAGAAGCGTTTCTGAAGCAGAATAATGCTTCATAGGGAAATATTTTGGCTTCATATTACCTATGGCCTTACCAGTACATGTGAAAACAATAGCAACTGTTTTACTCCCAATGCTGTGAACGGTCAAAGGGCATTTACGTAGTGATGATCAGTTCCAAGGTAAAGCTTTTGTATGATCATTTCCGTCATTACTCGGTAGCAGTTGAATGCCTTCATCATCATACATGTCTTATACAAGTGATATATGCATCAAGCTATGTAAATAAACCAATCATGTCAATCTCAAGGATAGATCTTAATTGCTTGAGTGATCTAGGTATGCCAACACCTTCATGTAGTATTTGACAACTTGCAGAAGCCAACAATAATAGTCTTACCAAGCAATTATGATTTGACACTCTTTTTTTTTTGTAAGTAAATAAGATTGTAAGAGATTACGTCCGTGTATATATACAGTGAATTGAATTACTACTTATTAGATCAATTAAATCATTGGAAAACTTTGATGGTTGGAGAATTCATTCATCCAGTCTCACGTACATTGAAGTAAGAAGACCAATAGGATCTGCGGCTTCCCTCCCTACATGAATTATTCTATGATCTTCGAATGATTTGTAGCATCAAGTTGAACATACTCATAAGAGCCTTGAGCTTCTAAGGATAATCTAATTTGTAATTATTATATCTGTTGGGGATTTAAGCCAAAAGTCTACCAATCAAACTAACAAGAAGAAGCAATAATAATCAAAACAAAATAATCAAATCACAACACACTGCAAGAACATAAGATTTACGTGGAAAACAACAAATTGGGGAAAAACCATAGAACTGCAAAGCTTCACTATTTGAAAAAAATTACAAGAGTTTTCTCTCAATCTCTCACAAAACCACAAGTTTTTCTTTCTTTTAACCTTACAATAACCCTATACAACCTTAGAGACCTTATATACATCAACCAAATTGATCCTCCCATGAAACAAGGGATTTCCGGTGTTTCATGGAACTTATCAAATTTGTCTTATTGTTGTTGGATCAATCCAACACTTCTCTGGTGTTAGTATGTCTGCAGACCTGATTTTACCGAAACTGTGCAGATCAATCGCCAATTAGTCGGATCAATCCAATACTACTGGACCTCATTTTCTTGCTTCCTCTCACCTTCGGCTTGCATCAAACTTCACTACAACAATCTCTCACTTAGAGATTTATGCTCTTTTTTCATTGTCTAGCTTCAGTACTTGCGATAAGACATCTTCTTCTCTATGAATGTCTTACAACTCTACATCTTCAGCTCTAGTCATGAAGACCAACTAAATCTTTGCAAAGCTTCAGTTTCTGAACTATCACTACCTTAGTAATTAAACATGTTTGTTGGATTATCATCCGTATAGATCTTCTCCAACATCATCATTTGTTCTTCTATGAAAGATTTTATGAAGTGATATCTCCTATCAATGTACTTGTTTCTACATGAAAGGTTGAGTTTCTTGCAAGATGAATGGTTTTCTAGCTATCACTATTGAAAATAAAAGTGCGCGATTAACATTTGCACGACCATAGTTATAAACATAGTCGTGCACAACAACAAAGTCATTTACATCACCTATCAAGGAGCTATGCGACTACCAAATTGAGTCGTTCATAATCGCCTCCATTTGGATAGGTGTGAGACTGCCAATATTCAGTCATCCATAATCGTGCACAAGCAGACAGTTACACATAGATAAATCTATAGTCGTGCACCATGGAACCAAGAATTGGAATTCAATTCCAACTCTACCAATGAAGGTTTTTTTGCAGAATCACGATACCAATAGACTCCTTGAACATCCAAAAGTCTAATAGAACTATAATCTCACATAAAAGAGGCTCTAATATGTACAAGTTTATGGGATAATACATTTCCACACCAAAGAGGACTTTTTATACAACAAGGAGTTGTTTCCCACAAGGACTCTAACTCACCTCATCTATGTATCTATATATACTAGCAAAGAGCACAAAAATAGCACTCTTTGCACTCTAGTATTGCTAATCTTAAGATTCTTAAGTTCAAAGAAAGTAGAAGCAATTCATCTTCTCCATCTTCTTCAAGTTTGTTGTAACAGCAAGCATCTTTCTTCAAGATGGCTACACGTCCCTCAAACCTTTGCAATATCCTCTCAAGAAGATATCACAAAAGCTTGTATCTTGAAGATGTCCATGACTAGGTAAGATTAATTATAAAGCTTATTTTTGTTCTTGAAGCAAGTCTTATAAACTCAAAGAGTTAATAAAAGAGTCAAGTTTCATCTTTCCAATCTTCTTCTTCTTTTATTTTATACAATTTTTGTTTATTTTAAAATTTATACAACTAGAAGTTAATTAGAGGTTTATTGTGCATAAGCAGTAGTAATTAACAAGTTCTTTTAAAGAGCTTGGAGTAATTGTCCCCATATAATATAATAAACCATCCCTCTAAAGGTTGGGTAATTTTAATATCAAATTTTTATAGTTTAAGAGAAACAAAATTTCGTGTTATAAATTTCCGTCATGTCCAATGGGACATTACTTTCTTCTCATATTTTTTCAAGTTCAATTGTACTAATGGTTGTCTTACCACATTCTATGATCCCTAGAAAAGTTGCAACCGTGGAGGCCTCCCTTGGCACCCCACGAGGTCGTTTGGCTACTCCTTCATCAACACCAAAATCATGGGTTGAGGTTCTTGTCCCCCCATCATCCAAAGTGGCTAAAATGACCCACTCCCTCATAGGAGGATCCATCTTGTTAGAACAGCTACTAGCAACTCAGAAAGCCCCCACCCTTAAGGATAGTGCTCCTGCACCACATGGGCTAATAACCACTCGTACGAGTGTAACTCTCATTACATCTCCTTTGGTTCCAACCAAGATAGGGGGATATGCTTCCCAAGTTACTATAGGCAATCTAAAAGTAAGATGGGTGGTTAAACCTAAGCCAAATGCATAAAGGAAAGACTCCTCAGACTCAAAAAAATCAATAACTAGTGATTTAGTCACGTTTGACATCTCTTAGTACCACTAAGTAGTCGCAATACCCATGTCACAGTCATTGACTACTACAGTTGTGACTGTCAGCAAGTAGTCATGCATAACCAAGCAGTCGCGGCAACAAGTTCGCACCAACATATTCAATCATGACTCCTTAACTAGTCATGCACCCTAGTTCACATCACTATGATTGGTTTCTTAAGTGATGAATCAAAATTCATTGAAGACACATGTAATTTTTGAGGACAATAAGGACAATGAAAATAAAAAAGATTAAAAGTAACAAATCAAAAAATATGACCAATAATAAAGTGAAACCTAAGAATACACAAAATAATAAACTCATTAATGCTAAGAGAAGGTTTCGTAAAGAACAGGAGATAAACAGATATACCACTGAGACTCTCTGCACCTTACATCGCCAACACTTGGCTTAGTGAGAGTCAATTTTTAGGATACTATGTTGTTCTCTAAGTTTGAACCTCTTGTAGATGAGGACCTAGAAAATTCCATGGACCCTTTTCTTAAACTATCAAATGGGGATACTCTTGATGTGATGGATGAACCCCATGACAATCCCATTGGGGGTAAGGGTTCTGAAATTAGGACAACGAGGAATGTTGCTCAGGGAAGAAGGATCAAGCTCTGAAAGGCCACATATATATAGTCTAAGACTGGGGGCATGCCGAAGAATGCACTCCCACCTTAGGTGCATCATCAAGGGGAAGATCCATCCATACCATCACATACAAAGGGAAAGATAGGCTATAAACCTTTTATAGGGAAAGGAAGGATCTTCTAACCTACACATACATCCCGAGACATAGTCATGACAACAAGGGCAAGAAAAGGGGCTCCCTCTAAAGGAACCCCAATGGTATCTACATCACACCCATTGACCTTTAATGACGTAGAGATGATGACCAGGAGTCAGTTGGCTGCATGAAGTACACCCTTCCCTCAGCGGTCTATAAAAGACTCACCTATCTTTGGAGGGCCACCCCAACCTTTACCCAAAAGACTCTAGCAAAATATTAATCCTGGTTCATCCCTCGGTGAAACAATGATAGTTAATGTTACATCTATCGCACCACAAACAAAAGGTGTATCACCAAACCAAAGAGAAACATCAGACCCACTACCTTAGGACTCACGAGGTAAAATTATTCTTATTGATAAAAATGAAGATCAATGTCCAAGTGACCAGGAAGACAAGCACTTGAGTATGAAAGTACTCTTCGAAAAGTTGGAAGCACATGATTGCATTATTGCAACACAAGAAGCAACCATAGCCGAAGTGAAGGCGGGACTAAGCTTGCTACTTTGTCAGCATGCCAGACAGGGGGCAAGGCCCTCTGCAACATCGCAATAGGGCACCGGGCCAAGGGTAATACCTCAGTTCACATCATAATATATTCCACCTTCAATGCTAGGGAAAACACCTCTTCACGAGGATAACCCAAATCCTTTTATACCACAAGGACCCCCTCCACAAGGTCCACCTTTACAAGGACCTTCCCCCACAAGATCCACAAAGCCCTCCTCCACAAGGACCTTATGAAAGGAAAAATTACACCCAAGGTTCATATATATACAATAGAATATGTATGCACATTCTGCTCCATCAGTAATGGATCCCCAAATGATGGTTCAAATGGAAGCTTTGATGTCCTAAATGTTCAAGCAACATGAAGAAAAGGAAGCGTATAACACTAATATCACATCCAAACCTTATCCTGCATACATCGATCATATTTTATTCCTACCTAACTTCATACAACCACAATTTAGACCATTCAATGAAACCCCATGCCTAAAACAACATGTGGCTCAATTTGAATCTAGGTGTGGGAAACTATAGAATCAAGAAGATCCAATGCTTAGGCTATTCGTCTAGCCCTTAGATGAGTAAACTTTTATTTGGTATCGATGTAACGCCCCCAAAGCTAAACTCGGATATCATTTGTATGCACCCCAGATTCGGATCTTTGCATTGAATTCGATCCATATTCTATAACCTATAAAGTCTCTCATTTCATGACACATTCATATTATTCCTTACCTTTACATTTAGTGGAAGCATAACTCATTCATTAAATATATTCATAATAGTGTGTAATGAAAAACAGTAAAACATAGCAATCTCAATCCATCAATCAATATAAATACACAACAAAAAAGTAAACCATCTACTAAAAAATAAAATGATCATAAGCATAATAAAAAATATTTACAATCACATGATCTCATCAAGGAATGAAATCTCTAATTTGTATCAAGCAAATTACATTTAATCTAGGATAAAGTAATTATTACATTTTTTAAACAAAGTCTCAAACAATAAATTTAATAAGAAATGACATCTCTCTTTAATCGGATCCATCGTATCCAATCATCAACCTAATCAATCTACTATCTTGTCCAAACATGTGTAAATTGGGGTTAGCTTGACAGGCTCCACAAGTACAAATGAAAACCATATCCAAAAGACGACAAATAACTTGCACATAGGTTTTTCTTTCGTAACATAAATATGATTAACAACATGAAACTCAAAATATAGGAAGTAATAGCATATCAGTCCATGGATATAAATGAATAAGAAAATTATCATAATCTATACCATCAACAGTAAAGAAATATAAGTCATAGTGTAATAATAAGTGTGTCATATTTCACTTTGGAATTAGTCAACATATTACGTTTCATAATCACTATCATAGTTCTTATCAATGGTTCACTCACTTATCGCTAAGATTCAAATATATTCATATCACATGGCTCGTTTACTTATAGACTTGATCAGTACCTTATTCATTATGTTATATCTTTTCACAATAGATTTTGAAGGTTCAATCATTGTTCTCCATTGTTGCAAACATCTTGGGTTATCTTTTGGGCAATTTGGTTTTGAGGAGTCTCAGATAGAAGGTTGAGCTCTTCTAAACATTTATCAACTAGAGACTCGACATATTTTTTGGAGACCTTTTGCTTCAAGGTCTTCTTAGGAGGATGGGAAGTCTCCCCCCCTATTTGGGTTTTGTTTTATTCCTTTATTGTTATTAGTACGTGAGTGAGAGGCATCATGATGTTGGTTGGGGCCTTCCACTTTAAGTCTTGTCTTAAGGAGATTGTTCTCTAGATTTAGCATTTCTAGTTTCTGTTAAAACTATTCTCTTTGTTCCCAAAACTGATTATGTAGAGCTTCAATATGTGCTAGAACGACAGTAGCTTGCGGGGGAACATTCGTCTCTAAAAGAGTTTCCTCTGGACCATCTTGGTTACCAGCTCGAGTAATTCTTTGTTGAGGAGCCATTAACAATGGGAGGGGCTAAGTGGTTGAAAATTGCTTCTGGATTGTGAATGTTCCTATAAATGGTGCCAAACTATGGAGGTGAAATTTCTTCACACAATTGAATGAAGTGAACCTTGGATCTTTCTTTTATTGGTTAAATAAATGATGTTTGTAGATTTTTTTCTTGCTGGTTTAGACTCCGAGGGGTGGTATCTGCTAAAGACTCCGATAGTTAAGTTAGTAGAGTTTTACAAAGAGAGATTTTTTTGGTGTTCAAAGAGCTTACTTGAGGACGAAGGTCTTACCTTTTTATAGATTTTAACGAGTGTTCATCCCTTATTTTGTAGGATAATGGAGTCGTCTGTTTGAAAGAATCATGGGAAGTTAGGATCTTATCCGATAGACTCTCCTTTTAACTAGGCTAATTTGTTTGGATGTGGCTTGTAAACGAGTTTTTTGAGCAAGTCTTTCTAGATTGTAATCTTTGATTTTGAAAGATAAGTCTCGAGAGACCATTAGTATATAGATCATGTAGCTTGACATGTCAGGTTGTGTTTTTGCATGTGTTTGACATGCATGAACACTTATGGATGTATGTGGATGCCTTTGGAGATGGTTTGACCTTGGATTGGTGTTCAAACCAGTTTGGGCTAAGTTGAATCGAATTGCAGATTGATTCAGTTTAGTAATGACACTTGACGGCTTGTGAATGGTGAATATCTTTTACCCTATATGACAATACCTTTAATTTCCTGGTGAACAGAGGAATTTACCTCCATTTGTTTAGATGGGGTAGTGGTAACAACCTCCTCTTGAACCAACTCATTTGGATATATGAACTATTTCTTCCTTAATATTTACCTATTGTAGCTCAGGTTCTTTAGGAGTGAGGATATTTTGTTCTTCTTCAACTTCATTTGATGGAGATGCCATAACCTTAGTTTGTCCTAGGATGAGTGGAATCTCCAGCTTTAGTTGTAAATGGCCCATTAGTAGATTTGCTCCTCTCTAATGTCAATATCTATGACTCTAAGGATAGGAGAAGACATTCTATCAGTCTCGCCCATGCCTCGGGAAGAAGTCTGAGTCTCAGGTATTGAAATATCCTTACCAATAAGGGCTTCATAATTATCTTCTACCAAAAAATCATCAAACGACACATGATTTGAATGATATGCCTCATCATTGGAATAATTAGAGTCAATTGCATCATTTGCCCCATCTAAAGGAACATCTTCCAGATTGTTTTATAGGGAATTGTAAACTTATATATGCTTCATGATCATGAGAAGAATGCGCCTCGATGAACTTAGGGGTAAGATCAACGATTTGGTCAATTATGATAGCATCACGCTTCAATACTACAACATCAAAGCCCTCTATACTTGGTGATGGATTGACTTCTTCCAACGCATGAGAAGCGGTTATGTCCTCAAGGACAAAGTTTTGAGGGTCAATTTCCTCTTAAAGAATTTGATACTGAGTCTGCATCAATTGAAAATATGCTCTAGTAAACCTATTATTGAAAAGTGAAGGCTCTTTGGTATGCACAAGAACCTTGCTTAAGTCTAGTGTCCTCAATGGAAATGATGGAATCATTACCTCGACAGTGGGGGTCTCGTGTATAGGAGGTGTAGATTTGGAAAACTCTTGCTTGTGAATTATAATAACTAACTTATATGGTCATAATATATAAGATGATTGTCATTTGTAGCAAGGTGTCTCCTCGATCATGAAATATGAATTTACATCCACATACTCAAGTACATAGGGCAATCAATGAGCTGAGCTAGAGTTGGGCTCATCTAGCTTCGCTAGTTATGAGCCGAAGCTAGATGAGCCGAGCCTAAGTATTATTTAAAGGTCACTGAACCTAAGCCTTGAGTTGAGCTCATTTTCTAAACGAGCCTAGCTGATCTTCACCAAACTCAGTTTATTAAAAATTTGGATTGGTAAGGATATATATATATATAGTGGGCTTTTGGACTTGTTTCAACAAATTATAGTTTGGGATAGTGGGCCATTGGGCCTATTTCAACAAACAAGCATGGTTTGGGCTAATGGGCCTAATACCGTTGGGCCAATTTCAAAAAATTCTTTGAACTTTGGTGAGCCAAGCCAAGTCTGAGTTTTACATTCATGTGACAAGCTTGAGTTGAACCGGGCAAAGCTTGGCTTATTGATACCCCTAAATTGTGCTTGGTAGGCTATTGAATAGATACTAACAAAAATTAGCTCACACATAATTGAATGGCCAGACATACATTTATAGCCTGTTTGGCAGCCACTTATAATTTAATAATTTCATTTGAGTTTCTCAATGCATTTGTAGACATAAAGTGATGGTTTGTAGTCAATTCATTCAAATTTATATGTTTTTTAAGCGTTATCTAAATTAGTTTAATAATAAAATTTCAAGGTGATTGGGTAATTTCTAATATAAAAATTTATCATTTGCACGTAAGTTTATTATATATTGTTTGATGATTTTTTTTTTTTTTTTTTGGGTAAGGATTGTTTGATGAGATCACTAGCAAATGATAAAATTCATTTGATCGAACAATGTCAAAGGCCAACTCAATCAAACAAACGATCATAAGCCTTTGATTTATCATATTCCCAAGTAAAATATACCAATCAAATGGTTAAAAATAATAAAATCCTGCTTTTTGCATTGGACTGTCTTGGCCAGGGGCAATCCTACTTAGTAGTGGGTTCTGACCCATTTTAATGGAGCTATGCAACTATTCACTGAGGAAAGCATGTTATCTATTACCAATATTGATGTGATCATTCTGTGACATGCATCACGGATTGACAGGAGATATATGTTTTATATTATTTTTTTATTTGTCCTTTTGGGTATATACCTTTTGTTTTTATTTGGACACATTTTTGAAAACAAATCCTTGCAACAAGCTTAAATAACATTAAACGGAAACTGTCATGAAAGAACGACATGTGGTTAAGAGTAGGCATACAATTATGTTTACAATGGGCCACAATTATGTCTAAAATGCAACACGTGTATTAAAACTCCCATCCAATGTTGAAATTTGAAGTTTTTAGTATAGATGCCATTCTTTAAGGACAGTTTTCCGTTTTTAATGTTATTTTAGCTTGTTGAAGAGGATTTGCTCTCCACATTTTTTACCCTTTTTAAACTTATACGTCTCATATGTCAGCCTGTGATGCAGTTACACACTGGTCACACCAATTTAAATCACAGAAGATTTGCTTCCGAGGTTCCACCAAGGTGATCAGTCAACTAGGATCGATCAGATGGTCAATATCATAACATAGGTCTTTTTTGCTATTGGAACTCCATAGGCTGGTCCCGCTCTTCATAATAATAAGGCATGAGGCAAACAATTTTGAGTAATTTACCAAATTTTTTTTTTTAAGGAGAGGGAAACCCGCTCTATTAAGTTTCCATTACATGAGACTCATTTATACGTTGCAGTTCTCTCTTGGTGTTCCCTCGTATGTTGCTCTCACCCGCTCTTTCTCCCTCCATTAACGACGGATTTCTCTCTGATTGAAGATCGAAGATGGCTTCTACCTGCCATAAGCGCGAAACTCAAACAACCCAAGAAGACAAAGATAGCAATAACGATGGCAACTCAACTTTCTTTGACGTGTACGGACCGGATGTATGTCTTCTTCTTCTTCTTCGTCTACCTTCTCTCTCTCGTATTTTTTCCTGTCAAGTTTTTGTGTTGAGATGAAGTTAGGGTTTTTTGTTCTTTTGAATTTTTATATGGATTTGGGTACCACCCTTTTAGTCTTTCTGCATTTGATTGAAGTTATTGGGATTTCCCCCCCTTTCTGTTGAGTTATTCATGTTCATTGTCGAATGAAAAGTACTTACTTTTGCATAAGAAAAATGTTATTTTCATATTATATATATATTTTTTATATTTTAAATTTACTATTCATATTGAAATGAAATTATTGTATATTTGCATTATGTCGGACATGATAATGTTGGGGAAGACCCATTACATGATTTTTTTTTTTTTTTTCAATAGTTAATTGAAATGGAAACTAAAGCCAAAACATGAACTGTTTTTTTTTTTTCAATAATGTGAACATGAAAAAATAATGTTACGTGGACCTTGAGGGAGATGAGAATTACTCATTAAAGGAATCCATTTTGAGTTGTCCTGGAATTGGAAGTGAAAAATATTTGAAAGACTAAGATGCTTAATGTGTAAATTACAATTCAAAACCTGTGGTCTATGCAAGTTGTAACATTAGCTTCAGTCTCATAATTGGAGCTTTGGCTAAAGCTAAATCATCTGATCATTCTGTTACCATTGGACGAAAAATTGAAGACATACTTGACAAAGACACGGGACATTGAAAATTTAGCTTATCTTCAAAGGAACTTTGTATTTGGGAGTTAATTTATAATGCTGCTGTAGTGTTCTCCTATTTCCTTCATTGTGTAAATGAGGTTGCTAATTCAATGACAAGAGCAAGGGTTATCTTTATTAGTTTGTTTCCTGATACGGTTGTGAACTCAATCCTAGTAAATTAGAGTTCAAGGATTAGCACATGAACCAATTGTCCTATCTAAGCTGAAGAATAGTCTAATTTTCCTGTTAGCAGTGCTTATCTGAAGTCCCAACTGAGATGCTGGAGTGCAGATAGATTTTGAGTAGACACTCAACAACCATACTGATCTCACTTTTGCAGCCTTAAACTGCTTCAAATGAAGTCAAATGAAGGCTGAACTGAATTGGAGATCCAGTCGAAGATCATGTTGTTGTTCTTGATGCAAGGGGCTGAATTAGTGCATTTTTGTTTTCTTGTGGGCTAACATTGTGGTAATGAAAAGTTAATTATTAGTTCATCAAGTCTAATCCAATAGACCAAAGGAATGACCCATGAGTCCATAGTCCCATCAATTCGATCTCGGTCGCAAGATCATTGTGTCTTTACAGCCAGAGGAGAAGCAGGATATGCCGCCGGTGTCTAGTCTAAGGGTTTCTCGGCCAGCAGGTGATCGGGGGAAACGCCCAATGGGAGACGAGAGACATGAGGTACGACACCTGTAGTACGGAACGAATTCAAATTCAAATTCCGTCCAATTGGATTCAAGACCGTTACCTGGGGCCATGCCAAGGAACGATTAGTTTATCCGTATGGAGTCAAGGATCTCCGCTTGTGTTTGTTGGAGCAAGGTTCGTCTTCCAGGGGGGAGATTTATTCAAACCTAGGCAATCTGGAGCTAGGACAATTAAATGGTTCTCGACAGGAGGTGGGGCTATCAAGGTCTTTTCTCCTAGAAGGGCAAACACGACCTTCTACTCTAAACTCAGGGGCATCAACGTCCACTACACTAAAGGGATATGCTGGAAATTTTTCAGAAGATGGCAGGATAAATGGGTTAGCGAGTGACCGTATCGTTGAGAACGAGCAAGCTGGTCTTTGCTCAGGAATTAAAGGGCACTCAAGGAACATGCTTCCTTTATTTCATTCCAGCATTGAGGGCGACATTGTTTCTAATCATAGTTTGCCTCAGGACGAGTTTTGCTTTGAGAAAATGGTCAAGGAGACATTGCTAAGTAGTCCTCTCTCGCCTGGGGGCTCGAAGAGTTAGGCTTTCATCGGAAGGCCTATTGCAGATCACCGGTACATGAACACATCGGTTAGTCTTCAAGTGCCATCATCTGGTTTGGCATCTTCAACTTCAACCTCTCAGGCAGTCTTTTCTTCTGGAACTTTGGAGGGGCCTCAGATGCTTGCAATTGACCCAATATTCTCTAAGAGATTGTCTGAAAGCTACTCCCTAGATTGGTTCTTGGCAGCCCCTCTCAAGAAACCTCTATTTGTTTCTTCCTTTGAGCTCAAGTGTTCCGACACAGGTGTTGGGAGTATCGTCAGGGTGGAGGGTCAGCTGCTAGGGGAGTATGCTAAGAAATTGCATGATGACAACCGTTTGCTAGCATTGATTTCTTCTTCAAGAGACGATCTCCCAACTACAGAGGTGTTTGAGTGGGTGTTAATGAAAATTGGGGAGGTTAGCAAGGTGGTTGGTTTATCATTTGAAGGGTGTGAAAGGGAAACTTGAGCCTTATTTGTGAAGCTAGAGAGGAATGCTTTTTTCCCTCATTCCAAGGCGATTCAACTAGCTAAGTCTCATCGAGATATGAGGAAAGTGCACTGGGGGTTTGGCTTTGATCGGGTTTTGGGGGAACAGGGGAGTGGGTCTGGATCAAGTCATCAAGGGAGTGATGGAAGTTTTCGATGAATATTAAAATATTAACTTGGAACGTAAGAGGCTTGGGAAATAAAGATTGAAAAAGGCTACTAAAAGACATGGTTAGGAGGAGTAAGGTTAAGATAGTTTTGGTTCAAGAATCAAAGCTGGAGGTAATGGATAGAAAGGTCATCTCGGAGATTAGTTGTTTTGTGAGAACAGGATGGGTTTTCGTTCCCTTGATTGGTGCTTCTGGTGGTGTTATTATTTTCTAGGATAAGGACTCCATCATAGAGGTTGGCTCCAAGGTAAACAGTTTCTCCATAACCTTGACTGCTGCCCGTCAGGGTGAATCTCAAAATTGATGCATTACTACTGTTTATGGCCCTACTGATGGTACTCAATTCCCAGATTTCTTGGCAGAATTAGACTTGATCAGAATGTACTCTAACCTTCCTTGGTGCATTGGCGGAGATTTCAATGAAGTTTTGTTTTCTGATGAAAGGAGTAGGGGTGGGAGAAGGGCTAGGGGCGTGGAGCTTTTTGGGGAATTTGTAGACAGGAATAACCTTATTGATTTTTCGTTTTCGGGGCCTAAATTTACTTGGTCCAATTTTCAGGAGAGCCCGACTATGAGTAGGCTTGATCGGTTTTTGGTGTCCACGGAGTGAGAGGATTACTTTTCGCCTCTTAAAGTGAGTGTTATGCCTCACCCAAGCTCAGACCACATCCCTTTGTTATTGATTGGAGGTTTTCGCTACATAGGCCCAAAGTCTTTCCGCTTTTAGCTTATATGGTTTCTCCAACCGGGCTTCAAGGATTTAATGGCTAATTGGTGGAGCTCTTTTGAGGTTGAGGGCCCCCTCAGGTTAGAGATTCCAGTTGAAGTTGAAGCTTCTTTGGGATAAGTTGCATGGGTGGAATCGGGAGTTGTTTGGCAGAGTCAAATTACGGAAAGAATCCTTTCTTAATGAGATCAAATTTTTTGATGCAAAGGAGGAGCTTGGGGGGCTCTTGGAGGAGGAAAGAATTTCTTGTGTGGCCTTGAAGGGTGAGTATGAGAGATCGTTATTGATGGAGGAGGTGATGTGGCGGCAAAAGGCGTGGATTCAATGGCTAAAAGAGGGCGAGAGGAATACTAGATTCTTCCATAAGGTGGCTAGTGGTAGAAGAAGCTTTAATGGCATTAATAGGTTAAGAATGGGGGAGGTGTGGACGGACGGTTCAAAGATCATTAGATTCCAAATAGAAAACTATTTTTGGTATCTCTACTTCGAGGATTGGGCCGTGCACCCTAGGGTGGAGGGAATTCCATTTCCAAGAATTTCAAAGGAACAAGCTTTATGGCTGAAAAGACCCTTTGATGAGTTAGAGGTTAAAGGGGCTATTGATATCATGGAGAGGGACAAGGCTCCAGGTTCCAATGGATTCCCCATCTCTTTTTATAAAGAGTGTTTGGATATGCTTAAATTTGACCTCATGGAGGTTGTTAAAGATTTCTGTGAGAGGGGTTTTTTGGATAGAGGGAGTAATGCCACCTTTATATCGTTGATCCCTAAGAAGGAAGGGGCAGAATGTCTTCAGGATTTCAGGACCATCAGGCTTGTTGGGAGCACCTATAAAATTATCTCAAATTGTCTCACGTTACGGTTTAAGATGGTTCTTCTTTCTATTATATCCAAAGGGCAAGGGGCTTTTCTATCTGGCAGGTCCATTACTGATGGCTTCCTTTGTGCTAGTGAATGTATTAATGACAGGGTCTGTTGTAGGATTCCTGGAGTGATTTGTAAACTTGATATGGAGAAGGCATACGATCACGTTAATTGAGATTTTGTCTATTATATTTTGGGGAGGTTTGGCTTTGGGCTTTGTTGGAGAAACTGGTTGTGGAAATGTTTTAGTTCGGCTTCCTTTTTGGTGCTAGTCAATGGTACCCTAACTCGCAACTTTGAGGCCTCTAGGGAATTGAGGCAAGGAGACCCGCTTTCCCCTCTCTTTCTTTTGGTGACGGAATCGTTGAGAGCCATGCTATCTAGGGTGTCGGACAGTGGTCTTATTGAAGGTTTTAAGGTAGGTAGAGAGGAGGTCATTGTCTCCCATTTACAGTATGCAAATGATACGCTTATTTTATGCAAGGACTCCTAGATGCAAATTCAGCTCCTGAGATGTGTTTTGCGGTGTTTTGAGGCGGTCTTGGGATTGATAATGAATTTTTTCAAGAGTCAGCTTGTTGGGATAGGGGATGTGCCTAACATAGGCCTTTTGGCGGCTGATCTGGGGTGTCAAGTGGGTTCCCTCCCTATTCGTTATCGGGGTCTTCCTTTGGGGGTTCATTTTAAAAATAAAGAAGCTTGGGTTCTCGTTCTGGACAGGATGAGGAAGAAGCTTGCAGGATGGAAAGTTCAATATCTCTCTCGAGGTGGCAGACTTACTTTAATAAAGGCCATTTTAGCTAGCATCCCGGTGTATTTCTTGTCTATTTTTGTCATTCCCACTTGTGTGGCTCTTCAAATTGAGAAACTTCAGAACGACTTTTTGTAGAAAGGGGGAGGTGAAGATAAGGGGATCCATTTGGTGGATTGGGACCAGGTGTGCACCTTGAAAGCCAAAGGAGGTTTGGGTCTGCGTTGAGTAGAAGTTATGAATAAGGCCCTTCTTTGTAAGTGGCTGTGGAGGTTTGGGAGGTAAGCGGATAGTTTAAGGAGGCAGTTGATTATTGCACACCATGGTTAACTTTCCAATGGGGATCCTTGCTCTCTTTGAGGTCCTTATGGTATTAGCCCTTGGAAAGGCATTATGCGGATATTCAGGGACTTCGAAGGTGGCTTGAGGGTGGTGGTTGAAAATAGATACAAGACAAAATTTTTGAAGGACAAATGGTGTGGTGAGCTTTTGCTCTAGAGGGATTTCCCTTCAGTTTTCTTGTTGGCAGCCGATTATGAGGCTTTAGTTCGGGACTATTTAGACACTAGTATAAACCCTCCGACTTGGCATCCCATCGTTAGGAGAAGTGCTTTTGATTGGGAAGTGCAGGATATCGTGGCCCTCCTTGGTAGACTTGAATCAGTTGTGCCAAGGATAGATGAGGACGACCAAAAAGTTTGGACCGCATCTCCTGACGGACTCTTTAGTGTGCGATCTTGTGTTCACTTTTTGGATAGGCATGTTGATAGCAAATTATTTGGTACACCCCAGTCCTCCAAAAAATTCAATTCTTCATGTGGACCACCTCTATGGGAAAGATCCAGACGATTGATATGCTCCAAACGAGAAGGTTTATCTTGACAAATTTTTGCTGCCTTTGCAAGATGGATGGGGAATCTGCTTCCCACTCCTTGTTGCATTGTCCATTTGCGTGAGAAGTGTGGTTCGGTGTCCTTAGGGATTTTGGGTTGAGATGGGCCATCCTGCCTGATTTGCACTTCCTCCTTCTTTCTTGGAAAGGTAAGGCATTCTTAGCAAAAGGTAAGCGGATCTGGAACTTGGTCCCGGCGGCAGTGTGTTGGTCCATTTGGATGGAAAGGAATAGGAGGATTTTTGATGGCTATTTAGAACCTTCTTTTAGGGTGTACCAAAGGGCAAAAGATCTTATTCTGATGTGGGCTTCTCATTGTAAGGATTGCGAGCTATTAAATCCAGCCGATCTCAAGAGGGGCTGGGATGGGATTATCGGATGTCACCCTTTGTAATTTTGTCTTTTGGGTGTTTCGTTTGTTGGGGCTCGCTGGTGTAAGGTTTTCGTTTCGGCGTTGCAAGTGTTCTACATTCTTTGGGACTTCTTGTCCCCCTTTTTTAATAAATTTTTTTCTTCATAAAAAAAAAAAGAAGAAATATTATGATGGGAATTCACCCCTTATTTTATTTTTAATACATTTTATCCTTGTGAATAAAAAAACATAAATATATGAAGAAATTCTATAACAATACCCAAACTTCTTTTTTGGTACTGTAACCGTGCTCAAACTAGCCATATTATATTATAATGGGTATTTCTTTTTTCTCACAAATATAGAAAGGTGGTGAGAAAAGAGCATACCAGAAATGTCCCTTATCTCTTAAAACAACTAACATCTTGTAACAATATGAATCCTGTCTGTCAATATCAAATTCTGGTGCTTGTTCACATTATTGAAACTCTTGTATTATGAGTAACATTCATTTGATATACTTATAAAAAGAAAATTTTGACCTGATTTGATTTACAGGCAAAGGCGGATGTTGTTTTCAAAACTCCAGCAACTGACTCAACATTGAATCTAGAAGTAGGTTTTGACTGCTCAAATTTCTTTAAATTCTTAATCAGTTCTTAGTTGGAGTAGGAACATCTAAAGTGGAGGTTGTGTTGTGAGCAGGACATTCAAGGACTTGTGACCTGGGTGCTTGGGGAAGGATTTATGCCATCATGGGTTTTTATCAAAGTAAATAAGCTTCTTTCTCTTACCTTTTAGTTATTCATTATGATTTTTAGAAAAATAATTTTCTACAGTGTTTTTATTGAAACACAGAAAATATGGAACTATGTTCTGGAAAGAAATTCAATTAATTTTTTCATTGTCTGATCAAAATAATAGTGTTTAGCTTGGGACAAGATAGTTGTGGGACTGCTCGCAGCTGACTAGAAATTAATGTTTTTGTTGTAAGGGCTATATTGGCCTTACAAGTGTTAAGAGATTTATATTTATCTTTTGTCTTCTATTAGGCATATATCAGTGCATACCCCTATTGTGATGGCATATAATTTAATAGGAGGAGCAGGGTATGCCTGTTCTCTTATATTCCACCATTTTTTTCGTCATTCATTTCTTCTCATCTTTAGAAACCCTAATTAATAAAATAGATTTATTATGTATTTCATCTTGGTATCAAAGCATTTGGGGACCAAGATCAACCTCTTGCAGTACTAAAGAAAACAAAAATCAAGCAAAGAGATTGCTGATGTTTTCTGGGCCATATAGCTGGCATCAGCAGCCTTATAGTCAATAGTCCTAGGTGAACAAGAAAATCATACCAGGTGAAAGGGTCTGATGTAGGATACCCAAGAATTAGGTTCCTACAATGGTAGAAAGTGATGGGGATTCAAGAACTAATCTGAAGTTAACCAAGAATTTGATTATTGAATGAAGAAAAGAAAAGAGAGGTAATTAAATCAAGAAAACAAATGAAAGGGGAATGAAAATAGGTCTGGCCGTGTGGTAGTAGAGGTTCGAATAGGGACTGTTTTTAAGAATTAATAAGAGTTTAGTGTTGCTGAAAATCCAGCACAATGTATGGGCAAAGACGGGGTTGCTGCAAGGGTCTAATAGGTTGGGTCTTAATCTTTGAAGGGGAAAAACAAGGCAAGGATATAGGGTAATATAACCGCAGGGTGTAGGGAGATGTTCTTGACGTTTTCTTGAAAAGAAAACTTAAGAAAATTGATTTCTTGATAGGGCAACATGTTAGGTTCAGTTCTTGGATGGTTCTTGATTGGGTTTAATGGGATTTATAGTTTCTATGGATAGGGATTCAAAGAAGATGATGGAAAATTCTGCTGTACACAAATTCCAGATTCAAGAATCAATGGAAATAGATTCTTTAAAGAATCTTGAATCAAGAATGTTAACAACAGTGTAGTACTTTAAGAAAACAACAAAATATACCAAGAATCAAGAAGAGAAATTGGGGATTAGAGAAGAGATGTAAACGATTAGAAAGAAGGGAAGTAAGAAAGAGAAAGAATAAGGCTTACCTTAATCTGTAAGGGAAAAAGAGAGAGATAGGGCACCACTCATGAGCATCAAAACTCCAAAGCAAATCTTTTTTTATTCATAATAATTGACTGACATACAATATGGCTGACTAGCCTTTATAAAACCTTACTAATATTCATAAAAAAAAAAAACCTTGACTAAAATACCCCCTATTTTGTGTTGTATGATCAACCCATTACATACCTTAAAAAATTTAAAAAACACCATTAACTCCTAATAATTGCATCTAAACCCTTCCCATGGCATTAAAGCCTTATCACATTGATTTTCCCTGCAGTAAATAAACATTACTAATTGCGTGGACTGCAATCTTCCTCCATGGCCTAGCCTTAACCTTGAATTGAGGCTTCCAAAGTGGGTGATTAAGCTCCATCCATTGAAGTGCTGCCGCATCAATTCCCCCCCTCTTAAAGAACTCAACCCTGTTGAGTTGGGGAAGAGGTCCAAGAATTCTTGCCCCTCCATGTGGTGCATGCTAGGCCAAGCTCAGGCTCAGGCTCAGGCTCGTCACATGAAGGCCAAGCTCAGGCTTATCTCAGGTTCAGCTTGGCTTGCCAGAAAAAAGGCCCAACATCCTAATGGCCCATTAGCCCAATTTGTCTTATTTGAACATTAATATTGTCACAATATATAATATTATTATAAAATTATTAACCAAACCAAACTCTTAATGAGCTGAGCTTAGTGAAGCTTGGCTCAAGCTCACTTAGGAAATGAGCTTAAATCAAAGCTTAGGCTCGGCTTACCGAGCTTAAAACAAGGCTCAGGCTTGGCTCATTGACAACCCTAAGTGGGAATTGGGATGACTGTCAAGGTGATGCAATGTAGGAATTTATTGGATGGTTGAGTGGGGCTTGATACATTAGGCCTCGAGATGAGTCGTATTTTTGTCAGTACATTGTTGGGGCACATTGGTGGATCAAAGAAGGGTTTGGATCGTGAAAGGCTGGCCTTGGCTTGGTGATGGTTGATGCTTAACATGATTATGTACATATATAACAAAATGGCCTAGACAGTATAGTCTGTTGATGCCAACAGGTGCTTCTTCCCTTCTTTGAGTTTCCTTGCTTTGTTACCAAGTTGGTTTGGTATTAGGGCTTGGAAATGAATAAAAGAAAAAGAAAAGAAGTGGGTGAAAGCAAAAAAGAGAATAAGGGAAAAATGTGAGAGAACTCTCTCTCTCTCTCTCTCTCTCTTATTGTGCATATACTAAACTATTGGAGAAATACAGTTGGTATACCATATGATAATGAGTATAACATTGAAATACAATAAAAGATGGAAACACCCTTGTTACACTATATCTCTCATATTATTTTATATCCTAGACTTCTAATGATGCTGATTCCTTTGAGTTTATCTTTTCCCTTTCTTCTTTTTCTATTTTATTTTTAAAGTTTATTACTTGCTGAGTTGTCTATTCATGCATCCCTAGTCCTATTTTATTATCTTGTTTTGATAATTTCTGCTTAAAATGATTAAAACCCTGCAGTTGACCTCCGTACTGTGTTTAGAATAATTCCCTGCACCTATTCAAAAAAAAAAAAAAAAAATCTCTGCACCTAGCACTACAAATAGAGTTGCACACAACTAGCTGTTTTCTGCTTTTAGAATTGAGAGTTAATTCTTTTTAGTTATACCTTTCTCTCTAAATTCCCTTAAAAATTTCATCATAATTCTTTCCCATGGCTGGAAAATTTATTAATAATTTTCATTCTGGTTTATTCTTAATTGTTTAATCATATTATTTGTCACTTGTTTTAATAATTTCTTTAATCCACCCCCTTTTTTTATATGTATTGTGTTTAGAATTATTACCTACACCTCTTACTAGAGCAGAGCTGCACACAAGTAGCTGTTTTCTGCTTTTAGAATTCAGATTTGTTATTCTTCTTAGTTATACTTTTCTCTTGTACTTCACTTAAAATTTTCATCATAAATTCTTTCCCATAATTGGGAAATTTTTTACTGCTTTCTATTCTGGTTTATGTTTAATCATATATACTTGTTACTTGACATAGTTATTTCTTTCCCTGTTCAAACTTCATGATAATTAAGGTTTCTATTGCTGTGATTTCCTTTTGTCTTGAAGTTTCTGTATCAGTTTCCCACTAGGCATAAAAATTCTTGACATTACATACAAAACACTAATGCCTCATTGAAAGTATGAGACTGACTATGTTTTTGTGTACCAGTCTCTGCTTGTGCAGTTGTGTGCTAGGGAGGAAGTGATGAACCGATAAATTTGAAATAACCTCTCAAAATTAAGCATGAATAGTATCATAAACCAAGGATCTCTCTTTAGTTTCAACTTTCAAGTAGCTGATGAGATAACAAAACCTTTAATAGAATTTGGGAACAATTTTATATGTTGTTAATGCTAGGATAAACTAGGGACTCTTGCTCTTTGTTCCTTTAATAATTTCTGGTACCAATCCAAAAAAATGTCATTTTTTTTTAAACAAGGAAGACTCATGTCATTGCCATGTGCATGAATATACTTTTTTCACAACACATTGGGTGTTAATTTGGCCAACTGAATCTTTTTCTTTGGTTTTGTATGTCCCTTTTTCTGTTATTTTTAAATTGAAATTTCAGCTTCTTTCCAATTTGTAAGTTTCTATTTGTCAGATCTCAGATGTTTGTCTATGTATCTTTCAGTTGTTGCATATGGCTACATTGCTGATTTATTTCTGGGAAAACTTTTTACTGTTCATATAATAACCAAGCTGATTTTTTATATGGTCTGCAGAACAAGCCTCTTATACCGAAAGTGGTCCTGCTTTATGTCCCAGGCCTTGATGCGGCGTTATACATGTCACACTCCAGCCTATTTACTGGTCTTAATGAAAGTTGTGGCAATCCAAGGGCAGTTTTAGCTCTTAGGTTGGTTATGAAACCTTAAATGGTAACATTATCTTTTTAGATACTGTTGATGGTTGACTTTAATTATTGTGGTTTTCTGTTGTTTATATTTCCTTTCAGTCCATGCTGTGCTGTTGCATTTCCAATATGTTCTATTTATGGTTCTTGGTGGTGTTTTATGCTAGCTGTGTATCAGATGGAATGCAGACAATAGATGCACTCCTAACATGCAAGCTGAAAAGGAAGCGGGAGATAAATTCAGTTCTCAGGAGGCCTGATCAAACATTTGAGCAAGGTCCATCTCATTTCTTAAAGGATTTCACTTGTTCAAAAGAATGGTCCATTTATCATGCATTACAACTTAAAGGTTTTCAGGTCCATTTCTGCTGAGGAGGCATTGTTGGATGTCTTGAATAATTGTTGCAAATTCAGCTTTGGCATCAAATACAGAAGTTTTAATGACTTTTTATATTTTATTTCATCTATTCCTTCCTAGTTTAGAATTCCTATGGAAGATGTTTACCATATTTTGATATAAAAATGATGCAGCTAGAATGATGCTTGGAAATACTCTTCACATGGTACTCACCTTGAAAAATGTGTTATTTCTATTTCTCATTAGTTTTACAAACTTTAAAATAAGATGCCGCTTCCATGAAGTGTTTTTCTCATTATCCCCTTGGTCATTGCACATGGAACGTACAGTTCAACATCATGTGTCCCATCACTTGAGTGAGGAGATAATTGATCCTCTTAAATTCAAACATCATGCATACTAGGTCCCTTCTTATAAATGGGAGTTACCTTTTACCTATCTTTATGTGTGGCTCATTAACATTTTCATTGTGCAGTGAGTACGCCACATATGAAGGATCTACCATTTCCAATTTCTTATTACACACTGTCGGCAAAAGAGCTAGAAGATAATGGATACTGTTTCACTCAATCAGGTGACTTGAGTCTTTGGTCTTGAATCTTTTTTAGTAAAAGAATCATATTAGTTAATTCGTCTGTGTTTGATTGTTGGCTATTCCTTAATTCCTTAGCTACGTGCAGATTTCATCTCAACTCTTCCTGCTCCTTCAGGATCTTCCCCATATGAAATGCTGGCACTTGACTGTGAGATGGTGAGGCTTCAATGTCAGTCTGATTCTTTAGCATAAAAAGTGTTAGCTGCATCAAGGATACTTCTATTCTAAAAAATAAGAAATATTATAGGAGAAATGTAGAAAACACTCTAAACCATATGTTGATATGGATGATGCTTCATAAACAATGGACACCATAAATAATGATATGTGCATACAGTTGTGCAGAATATATGGTTATTAATATGTGTAAAGCTGTATTGGTGAATTCTAAGTCTCAGCTACATACATCAATGCATAATTGCACAAATTATTATTATTATTATTTGCTCTCAGTTTGTAAAATATTAGTACATGTTTGACTGGTTTTACTGTTTACCTCTATTATGTTTATGCTATGTTATGAGAAAGATTTCCAATCATCCAATATTTCCACAATACATATTGTATTCATGAGGACCTAAAAATTGCCTGATGTCATCATTTTAACTTTTCATAGCAAAAATATATAAACAGCCATGTATCTCTTTAAATCTTTTTTAATATGGTTGCTGGTAATGTTTTACATTTTAATTTGGTAATCATTTGAGTAGGAAATGTGGGGAAATTTTTTCTTGCTGGCCAGTTAATTTGTTACTTTATGTTGGCCTTCTCTTTTTATTTCAGTGTGTCACAGCCAATGGGTTCGAGCTTACAAGGGTAACGCTGGTAGATGTTGAAGGACAGGTACTCACCACTTACTTTTGTATTTAATTTGTTTTCCCGTTAGAAAAAAGATTGCAATTGGGTCAAATTTTGGTTTTAGCATTTGGTTCTAATGTTGATTTTGTCAAAACTTAAACTGTTCCACCAGAACTGTTTAGTTTGAGGTTCTGTCTCATGCAAACCATGATGCACATTGCATGTAGTTTATGTTGGTAAGGTGCAATGCATTCTCCATTCAGATAACATTTTTACTGATCTATGCTTGGCTTATCTTGGAGCATTAAAATTTTTCACGAGAGTCCGGATTTGGTGTAGTGGAAATTTCACCAAATTAGTGATGTTTTAGTGGATTTCTATAGTAATTAATCAAAAACAAAGATAAGAGTTTGTAGGAGGAGGAAGGAGAAGAGAGAAGAAGGAAAAAAGGGAAAATCATGTGGAGAGTTGAATTCTCTCTCATCCATATGGAGTATATTCATAACAAGAGAAAACATCAATACAAGTATTTACAAGTATACCCCTATACCAACTAAAGACATATACACCCTTACATATTGTATCTGTACTACTCTCTTGTATACATTAACACTCTCCCTCAAGCTAGTATGTAGATATTGTGTATACCCAGCTTGTCAATAATCCTATTAAAACTAGGACTACATCGGCCTTTAGTCAACACAACGGCCAACTAGTCTATAGTATTCATGAAGGGAATACATATCTACTTGGCATATCTAATTGGCTTGTAACTTTTCCTTGATGAAGTGTTTGTCAACCTTAATGTGCTTGGTCATATCATGCTAGACAAGATTATGGGTAATGCTAGTTGTGGCTTTATTGTCACAGTATAACTGCACAGGAACTTGAAAGTGGAAGCCTAATTCTTTAAGACTACCACAAATCCATAACACCTCACAAATCTTGTATGCCATGACTCAAAACTCTACTTTTACACTTGATCTTGCTACAACTGGTTGCTTCTTGTTGCGCCAAACATGATATCAAATGTCTTGAAATGTCCGACATATGTCCATGTCTACCAGGATTGACACGAAATATTGACCACAGTATAAAACTTCAAATTTCAATTGACATGATGTATAATGTTAACATGTTGAGAAAATATTCCTCTTTTGCAGTGTATTATTGCCTAATGTCAACATTGTCTTGTTATGCTAAAAAATCATATGAAAAACGATAAATTCCTAAGAAAATATAAGGTGGGAAGAAGAAAAAGAAGATAAAAAAGAAGAAAATGAAGATAATATAATTGTTCTTTTATGTTTGTTAACCATTATGTACCAATATCCTAATAAATGCATGTGTATTTATTAAGAATATTATAATATGACAACAACAACAACAACCATGGCCTTATGTATTAAATAGGGGTGACAATTTGTGTTGGCGGATCGAGTTCATGTTGTGTTGAGATAAGGGTATCCAACTATATGACTCAACCCTAACCTGACCCATTTATGATCCTAAACACATTTACAATCAACCCGAACTTGCAAATTTTGTGTTGGGTTCGTGTCGGGTTCGCGGGTTATGTGGTAATTCATGTTGGCGAGTCATATTCATGTTGTGTCAAGTAAGGAGAATACGGACTATATGATTCAACCCTAACCCGACCCATTTATTAATCGTGTCAAAGCGGGTCGACCCTCTTACTTGAAACACGTTTACC